>SKCR01026763.1:0-81768 GCA_019454045.1 Zanthoxylum bungeanum | reverse complement strand
TTTTTATAAGTGGTTATTTTATGTTTTGGGTAGTATATTGGTTTATTTATTGAGTTTTAAGCTTAATGTTTCTTGTTAACTGTCCATTAATAAGATTGATTTGGTAAACTTAAAATGAACTTGGAAAATATATTTTAGGTTTTAGCCATAGACTCAATAGCTCACGATCTCACCTTGGGGTAAATGTCTCTTAGGTAGATTTCCTTACAGGATATGAATATACCTGTCGGGCGGGGGTAGCCATAATTGGAACTTAATCTTAATGAATTCAGAGTTTCTTAATTAACATAGGAATACAGTTAATTGAGTTACTTTGGGTATTTACATCTGACCATCAGAAGAGGCTTTTGCATAACTTCGTGTTCCAGGTTAATAAACCCATATATTGCACAAATATGAGATAATCACTTTATCTTTAAAAGATATTGGAAGGATTCACAACCCTGGATATTTTCATATCAAAGTTTTAAAACTTAAAATCTACATTTGTTTTGTTTTAATTACTTGTCTTTAGTTTAAAATAACCATCCAACCAAAAATCAATCAATTAGATACTCGTAGACATTTAGCTTCATAAATTAATAGCTTAGGTATTAAGTCCTCTTGGGATCGATACATTTTATACTACTTAAGCGATACGTGCGCTTGCGTAACGTGTGTGTGTTTACCACCGATCAAGTTTTTAGCGCCGTTGTCGGGGACTTATTTATCTTTGACTATTAATTTTAGGGTTAGATACTCTTACTTGTGTTTAATTTGTTTTTACTTATTATTTTTGTTTTCTTGTGTTTCAGGTTCTCAGACACTACATGAGAAGAATCAGAAGCTTTAAAATCCGTCAGCTTGAGCCATATTAACATAGGAATATAGTTAATTGGGTTACTTTAGGTATTTACTGGTTTTTGTTTTTTAGTATTTAGGGTTTGTTTTTTAGAGAGTTGCCGAGTGAAGGAGAGAGGAGTGAGTGTCTAGAGAGGGTGAAGAGAGAAGTGAGAAGCCAAGGGGGAAGGGTTTGGGATATGTCATATTTTTATAATGGTGTATTAGGGTTTCCTTGTACATGGGTTTTCAAGAAGGAAATGAATCAAGTAATAAAGGGATACATTAAGTTATTAAGGGAAATAAATCATGTAATTTTGGTGGGGGTATATTTAATAAAATTATTTAGGATAGAATTTGTGTATTTTTGGTGGGGAATATCTTTGATCTGGGAGGTGATTTATTTAGTTTAGGAAAGAGATTTATTTAATTTAGGAATGAGATTTGTTTTGATTTTAATTGGATTTGATTTAATTTAATTGGATTTAATTTAATTTGTGACATGTGTTTTAAATGTTTTAATTTTTTTGGATTGGGCTTTTGCGAAATGGGCTTTGGATGGGTGCAGGGGTTTTGGGCCGAGGCTTAATATTTTAAAACGGAGATTAATCGGGCGAATCCGATGCCAATTAGCGAGTTAAATTTGTTGATGTATTTATTTCTTGAACTTTCCCTTCCGACGTCCGTTTCCCGCGACTTGCGTAACTTATCGGGTAGTGCCTCCATACGGGGCTCATCATTGTGCTTTCATTCAAAAATGCAAGTGTCTACAGTCGCCCCCACTTTGATGGGACTTGTGCAGTGTGTGACAGTGACAATTTTATCAAAGTCATGCATGCATTTTTTACTTACCTGGCTTGCCAGCTGTTGCCGAACTTACCGGTTGTTCTGAGAGGCTTTAATTTGAGTTGATGATGGCGAGGTACTTGAACCCTGGTTCATTCCCAAACCGTTAATTGATGATAGATAGTTCATTCCCGAACCGTTACTTGAGTTGAGATTGATGGCGAGGCGTTGTGACCCCTGGGTCTTGTTCCCGAACCACCGAGTGGGTCTTGTTCCCGAACTGAGTTGTGGGTCTTGTTCCTGAATTGAGTTGTGGGTCTTGTTCCTGAGTTGAATTGTGGGTCTTGTTCCCAAATTGATTTGAGATTGATGGTGAGGCGCTGTGACCCCTGGGTCTTGTTCTCGAACCACCGAGTGGGTCGTGTTCCCGAATTGAGTTGAGGGTCTTGTTCCCGAACTGAGTTGTGGGTCTTTATCCCGATTTGAATTGTGAGTCTTATTCCAGATTTGAGCTAAGGGTCTTGTTCCCGATTTGAGCTGAGTGTCTTATTCCCGATTGAGTTTGTGGGTCTTGTTCCCGAATTGAGTTGTGGGTCTTGTTCCCGAGTTGAATTGTGGGTATTGTTCCCGGGGTAGAATGTATACGTTCGTGCGGCGTTCGGAAATACGTTTGAACGAGATTACCAAAGTGGTATCTAAAAAAGGACACGAATACATGCGTGAATGCTTCTCGAGTAGTACGTAGAGTTGTATCCCAAGTACAGACCACACTACCGTCCATTCGGATTCGGCTACGGAATTTATGTATGGGTTTCCATCCGATATACCGCAAAAGGTAACACTCAAACACTAACGCAACATGAATGTAAAGTGAAAAATGAAAACATAGCTTCCAAAAAAGGGTAAATGACAAGATGGACAGAAGAATGGCGCGACAAAACTATGGTAAAGGTAGCCTTTGGGCGTTTCCCTCAAATAGAGGACCTTTAATCCAATATGATTAACCCATGCGCACTAAATCATCAATGCATGAATAAACAAATAAATAATATGGGACCTTGTATGCCCGATTGAACACATTTCACATCCAATCGAGTCTACTTCGTCCGGCGCGGCAAAACATCGTGGTAAAGGTAGCCTTTAGGCATTTCCCTCGAATAGAGGACCTTTAATTCACCCTAGTTAGCCATGCGCATTAAATTATCAATGCATGAATAAACAAATAAATAATATGGGACCTTGTATGCCCGATTGAACACATTTCACATTCAATCAAGTGTACCTCGTCCGTGCGGCAAAACATCGTGGTAAAGGTAGCCTTTAGGTATTTCCCTCGAATAGAGGACCTTTAATCCACCCTAGTTAGCCCATGCACATTAGATTAACAATACATAAATAAAGAAACAACACATAGAAAATAAATAACGGAATTAAACACAAAAAATGCCTAAGACATGATAGAGGAACCTGTCCAGAATGCCCGCGTTCGTGTTGCGTTCGGAAACACGTTCGAACGGGGGCGACGCAGAATACAAGCGTTCGAGTAGCGTTCGGGAACACGTTCGAATGAAATGGCGAAAGTGGCATCCATAATGCAATAAACACACGCGAGAATGCTTCCCCAAGTGGTACGTGGAGTTGTATCCCAAGTACAGACCGCACTACCGTCCATTCGGATTCTATAATGCAAGTGTCTACACATGGGCCACCTCTTTTTGTTTTCGTGCATTCTCCCTTTTCCAACCGAAGGTTTTCTTTGATCTTTTCAATCCACTCCGCCGTTGAAGTCTCCAAAGCTCTATGGTTTCCAACTTCTGCCATCGTCTTAGTATGTTTGTTAATTTTTTATACTGTATCCCCGCACCAACTTTTGACGACTATTTTTCGTTCGAAGGGCAATATGAGAAATTAACACATCGAATAACCTCCATCAGCTGTGAATTTGTTTGGTTAGTAGGGAACCAAATATAAACTCAGTAAGCAGACAGATAAATCACAGAGACAGAGATTTTCGTGGTTCGGTGGAGAGTGGTTCCCACCTACATCATCGGGAGAAATAATGAGGTATTTTATTACTGTTCCGGGTGAAAAATCAACCAGAGAAATAAGTGGGGTAGTGAGATTACAAAGAGTTTATAACACCTCGGGTTTTACACTAGCGCGTTACAATTCTCTCAATGGTCAAACAACCGACCAATTTTCTCTTTCTATGACTAGGCTTTTGGTTCTTGATTTCTCTCAAAGTGTTTAATTGCCCATTTTACCATCATTGAATCTAGGGCTTCAACCTTTTTATATAGGCTTTTAAATCTAATATTCCACCACCTATGATGTCAGCTCATATCATTGTTATCATTATAGTAAAAACTTTCTTCAACTACCCACAATTCAGCCAATCAAATTAGCTATTTTCCCTGCCATTGTACCGGCCTCCGGCGGCCTATTGGGGCTCTGAAGCGTACATGTGAACTTTAAATAAATTAATTCGTAGAAATTCAAATCTGCAATCAATTTATAGGTCAAAAGGTGTATTGATCTTTCAACAGTGATTTTTTTTTTATTATATTATTATAACACCAAAATGAGGTGCTAAAAATTTATTAAGAACTTGAGAAAGGTCATTCACTTATTCTCCTCTTTGGACATATCATTGCTGACTATAATTCGCCAACAATAAATAATAAAGTCATGTGAACTTAATATAAACGTTCCTAATTGATACCTAAAAATTAATATTTCAGATTCAAAAGAGTCTAATAGTGACATGCAGACGTTACCTAACTGCTAAGCTTTTGAAAGTACCTATAACTATTTTTAGAAAAAGAGTTCAATTAATATTCTTCATTTTTTTATGATACAAATTTTCTTCTTCATTTCACATAAGGTTTTGTGGGAAAAGCATAAAGATTGAGAGCTTGAAAAACTCTTAAGTGACATATGATCCAATTAAACTTTTAGGTTTCCAATTTTGAAAAAGCTTTTTGTTGCTTTTCTTGAAATAAAATGTAGCATTTATTTTGTAAGCATAAGAATTAGTTCACACTCTGGTTGTTAGGCCATGGAAAATTTATGGTCACACGTTAATAGAAACTAGAAACTACTCACGATATGAATAGTCATAAATGAATAATCTCAACTAATGACAGTGACTGCTATTTCAGTTTAGACTTAAAATGGGACTCAAATATGAAAAAGAATCGAACCCATAAAAAATAATATTCTAATAAAATAAAGCCTAAGATAAAGTCTAAAAGTAGCCATACTTCCTTGTACCAATTCATTAAGATCACGCAGTTAATGGCCAAGATCTACAAACACCACACCATGGCCTTCCTCGTGGCCATCAATTGAAAAATCCAATGCCATAAATTGATGGTGGGTTTGATTTTAAATTCAAATTCAATGCCATGAATCTCTTGTTATAATAATTTACTTCATGTTAAGTTCATTCAAGCGACGTTTGGATGGATGTTTTGGATGGATGTAATAAAATAGAATGAAATGAAATACAATTCAAAATATTTAAAAATTATTATTTAGATCGATGGAAGTGAATGGAAGATGATGTAATAAAAAGATATACTATATTATTAAAACACATCCACCCAAGTCTTGGGATGGAATCTAACTTTAAAAAAAAAATATTATTTATGAAGATGAATTTGTCACTTGAAAAATAATATTAAAAAATTTATTTTTTTTAGAGCTAAAAGAATATAATTATCTTTAAAACATATTTAATTATATTTGGTTTCCTTAATTTTTATTTACCAAATAATATTTTGGAAACTCTTTTTTTTTTCAAATAAAATTATGGTACAATACTTTTGATTCCATTATATTCTGTTAATATATTTCATTATAAATCATCTCTTTTCATCAATCCAAAAATTTTTTTGGATTGGTTAAAATTAAAAAGAGGAGAGATCCTGATGGATTCAATTTGCCGGCTTGATTGAGTTTTATTTGTAGCCGCTGCTTATCATCTGAAATTCTGAGTATGAATGCTTTATCCTATTCTCAATTTCTAACTTTATAAGATGATTCACGTGGCACGTGCTATGTAAGTCCTACTACATTTATTCCCCCAAAATCAAGGTGATTCTATCGCATCTCACTTTGAAATTTTATTTATACTGACGGTGTCAGCATCAATTGTATTTCTAAATTTATTTATGTAAATTATCTTATATTAATTTGGTATTTAATTATTATAATTAAGAAATTTGTCAATATTGTTATAATGAGAATAGTTGAATAAATATTGTAATTTATTAGGATTCTATAATTTAAGAAGTTTCCTGATTTTCATATAATTACACTATTACAAAACTTGTTTTTAATGACACGGAATTTATGACGGTTTTAATAAAAAAAGTCATTAAAAAAAGATGACGATTTTTATAATATCCGTCATCTTTTATTTTGGTATTTATGATGATTTTTTCATAAAACCGTCATAATTTTTTAAATATAACAAAAGATGACGGTTTTTATAATAACCGTCATCTTTTTACTATTTGTTTTTATGATGATTTCCATAAAATCGTCATTGATTTTTAAATATAACAAAAGATGACGGTTTTTATATTAATCGTCATCTTTTAGTAGTAAAAGATTACGGTTTTTTTTTTTTATAATAACTGTAATCTTTTCTTTGAGTTTTATGACCGTTTTTTAATAACAACACGTTATAATTTTTTAAATATAACAAAAGATGACGGTTTTTATAATAACCGTCATCTTTTTACATTTATGATGGACTTTCCATAAAACCATCATAGTTTTTTAAATATTTACAGTCATTTTTTTTGTTAGTAAAAAGATGGCGGTTTTTATAATAACCGTCATTTATTTATTTGAGTTTTATGACAATGTTTTTATAAAACCGTCATAATTTTTTAAATATAAAAAAAAAACGATTTTATAATAACCGTCATCTTTTTACATTTGTGACGGTTTTTCATAAAACCGTCATAATTTTTCAAATATAACAAAAGATGACGATTTTTATATTAATCGTCATATTTTGGTAAAAAAAAATGACGATTTTTATAATAACCGTCATCTTTTTACATTTACGAGAGTTTTTCCAAAAAACTGTCATAATTATTTTAATATAACAAAAGATGACGATTTTTATATTAATCGTCATATTTTGTTAGTAAAAAGATGGCGGTTTTTATAATAACCGTCAATTTTTTACTGTAACAATTTATGACGGTTTTTCCATTAAACCGTCATAATTTTTTAAATATAACAAAAGACGACGATGACGATGACGATGACGATGACGATGACGATGACAATAACAACAATAACAATAACAATAACAATAATAATAATAAAATAATTAATGATATTTAGGTGCATTACACACACACACACATTCATTACATTTGATAACAATAAACATATCATAACTTGGTGATAACTATGTTACACTTTCAACATTGAGGTCAAGAGTTTAAGTCATACCAATTACATCAATTTATAGAATTCAATGTAGATGATGTAGGCTTAAATTGGGTCGGACATTGGGTGTTACCAGAGTCTAGGTGTGTAGGCCCACATGTAGTGGTTAGGTGGGGTCCATGGTAAAAAATGGACATTTTATGTTAATAACCATCATAAAAATAGACTTTTATGACGGTTTTTTAAGAATCGTCATAAAATGTAGATTTTTATGACGATTTTTTGTAAGAACCGTTATAAAAATACACTTTATATGACGTTTTTACAACCATCATAAAAAAATCGAGGTTTTTTATGACCCTGCATAAGATAATGGTTCAAAAACTGTCATAAAAATCCATTTAGAACCGTCATAAAATGTCTTTTTTAGTCATGTTACTTATATATATATATATTATATATATATATATATATATATATATATTATATATATATATATATATATATCCTCCATATTGGAGATGAAATATAAGAAAATTATGAATATTACAAAGAAATATATTGTTTAACAAATGAACTAGATATAAATGGTGAATTTCTGGAATACGTAATAATATTTTAGGAATATAATCATGCCCAAATGATAGTTTAGTTGGCTTAATATTTTTCGAGCACAAAAGTAAAATATTGTCTTGCCTAAATACTATCTTTAAGTTCTGATACCATTCTATATGTAAGGTAAGTCTTATGCTCCGCAAGTTTTATTTCACGTTTATAGTTCACGATTTTCAAGTTGCAGTTCATATACATATGCTTATGAATCATGTTTTCATGAGATAAGTATGCATGTTCTTAGCTTATGTCTTTCCAAGTCATATATACATGATTTTAGCTTATGTCTTCAATTTACCCTAACACGTCACATATTTATGATCCATATTTTCATATTACGTTTTCCCGTTGTAAGTTTTCAGTTTATGTTCTCAATTATGTGTCTTAATCATAGAAGTACTAGTTAGGATCCCATACATATTCTAAAATAGGCAATGAATTTCGTACGAGCATTATATGTAAAAACCAGTACATATGATAGTTTATGATTATTATGTTTCAATCCACATTATGCAAGTTTACAATTCATAAGCATAGTCCCCAATTTATGTTTCATTCTGCAGTTCATGTTTACAATTTTCAAGTTATGTTTTTGCACGTGTCATGTTTACGTATTCATAGGTTATGTTACCACGTTGCAATTCTACAGTCCATGTTGTTAGCTTTCATGTCATTTTTACAAGTTTCAGTCTATAGACATGTTTAGATTTACATCATACAACCAAGTCATGTTATTTGATTCATAGTTATAGTTCATGTGTATCGTATGATTTTCAGTTCATGCTTATGTGTTATAGTTTCAAGTCAAGTTTCAGTTTTCAAGAAATATATATGGTTTTTCGATCATGTGTATGCTTTCCGTCCAAGTCATTATTTTCATGTATATAGATTTCAAATTTTCAGAACATGTTTTTAACATACATACATGTTTACGATTTACAATCATTGGTTGCAAGTCATGTTTACAGTCTACTGACACATTTGCAGTTCATAGTCATGTTGACAGTTTTCAATTCTGGGTTATAGTTGGCATTTCGTGTTTAAAGTCTTCAGTTTATGTTTTCCACATGTCATATTTACATGTTTATAGTTTGTCTTTCTATGTGTCATGATTGCATGTTTTCATCTTATTTTTTCCGTGAGTCATACTCACAGATTAATTTTCATGTTTCAAGTCTATAGTTCATGTTTTCAGTTCATGCGTCAAGTTTACAAGTTTTTATTTGACATTTTTATATTTCCCATTGTCAACTTTACCCATTTACAGTCTATGTTTTTCCATGCATCATGCATATAAATTTTCGGGTCATGTTATTCGTTCATGATTTTCTTACATGATTTTCAGCTTAAGGTTATTATAAACAAATCACAAAAAAAAAAAAAGATTTTCAAACCACCAATAAAGTACCGTCCCCTCATTTATAGCATCTCGGGTCACCAAGCCTAATAGTCTTTCAGTGACACTCTTTATAACAGCCCCATTCAAGATCTTGAACTTTTAAAAGCATTTATAGTTTAAGTCAATGAGCATTCGACATCATTTTACCTTCATTTGGGCTATGGAACCGGTATACTGATCACAATACTGGCATACCGGTGGCCCTGTACTTTGGCATAACCTCTGGAACTGACATACTGGTGTCCATGCAATTTGACATGCATTCTAGAACCGACATACTGGTGTCCATGTCACCATACCGATCATTAAACCGATCTCAGATAATCTAGAGTCTTCGAAAAATTATTACTGGAACTAGCATACCGGTATCTAGACCAGCATACCGATAACAATTAGGTTTATATATAAATCTTTCCTCTTCATTTTCTACTTCCTTTTCTTCTTCTTCATATCTGCTCCATCACCATTTTTGCCCTCAATCAAGCCAAAAGCTTGATTTTCATGCATTTCCAAGCATCCATTGAAGTAAGTAAGTCCCTCATCTTCAATTTTAGCATTTGTTTTGTGTTTTGTTATGGATTTTTCATGTTAAGGTTAAAATCCATTTGTGACCCATGTGGATTTTTCATAATTTTGAGTGATTAATAAGTTAATCACTCTTAAATAAGTTCTTATTAATATGATACATGCATGATTTGAATTGAATCATATTATTTTCCTTAGATTGAGTAAAACTTAGAAATTGGTGTAGACATTGCATTTTTATGGCTCGATGATGAATCTCATATAGGAGCACAGCCTGGAAAGTTTAGGAAAATTGTAAGGTTTGATGGTATAGGGGAAAAACCCCCAAAAACATCCAAGAGAGCATCTATATCCGTGCCGGACATAAGATACCAAATCCGAACAGATTTAAACATCAAATCCGGCCATACATAACCTAAGTCTGGCCGGATATGCGTCAGGTTTCTAAATTTACAGAAGGATTCAATCTCCTGTTTGTTTCTTTACCACTTTCCATAATTCATCCACTTCATTTTCAATTACTTTCTATAAATATTTCTTTCCTTTTCCCATTACTTTCCATAACAATTGCTTTCTTTATTGGAGGAGATTCTTTCTTTATTACTACAACCCTGACATTAAACAAGAAAAAAGAATGAACCAGGGAAGATGAGGGGATGAAGAGCTTTTGGAGAATCTAAAACTTAGAGAAACAACAAAATCCCTAACCTTGAACCTAAAACACTACAACCTTAGAATTCATTGAGTTTCCCATCTCCAGCAAGAAATCCAGCAGCCAATCCAAACTTTCCAGAGGTGTTTCCTGAGCCGACGATACTAAAGGTAACGATCTGAGGGCACCCTAGTCTATTTTCTATCAATCTCATTATTCTGGGTTTGACGCCGTATATCCTGCCAGACATCACATACACATGTCATATAGAAAATCTTACCGTGTGAACTGGCTACATCCGGCCGTGTAGGTTTTCTTTCCTGTGATATATAAGATGGAAACCCAGACATAAATTTCATAGCCGATTCTGAATAGACGGTAGTATGGTCTACACTCGGGATACAACTCCATATACCACTCGAAAATAGTTACATATGTCTTCTTTATTGCTTTATCATTATTACTATTGTGTGGGTATTTATTTATTTTTTTACTCCGTTATAACTTCATTATTATATTATTAAGCATGAATTGGTATTTTATGGTTGCTGGTCTTAAGTAAGTTGTTCCTCCTGTTATGTATTGCCATGCATGATTATGCGTTTTCATCTTACGCATTATATCTGCCTAGACTTCCAGCGAGTCCGACGGACATTGATGAATATCCGGCCAGACTTACACTAAATTCGGCCGATCATTAATTACCTAAAAAAAATTTTCCAACTAGGTTTCTTCACACCCATGACAGAAAGATATATATTCTGATTCATGTAATGTATGTTGTCTTATTACTTCTTGATATTCACTGCTTTTGGATATTTACATCTGTTAATTACTATTTTGTTATCCATGTTTGCTTTACTGTGTACCTTTAAATTATTGTTGCGTAATTCTTCCATTATAAGACATATGGATCCTTTTTGAACTTGGATATTATATTGATATCAGTAAGGGATCATTTTGACTCAAATAGGTTAATGACAGACCTTGCGAGGGTTGTAGTTGTTGGATAATTATGACCCATAGCGTCACTATTTGTACAGATCATTGTGTTGTTGTACAAATTAACTATGTGACAAAGGAGATTGCACTCTAATCATTTGTGATTAGATCACCTAGATGTATAAATGATGAGAGGTCCTTATGATTTGTTCCTTTATTGAGAATGATATGAGACAGTATCAATCAACGAAGGATAAATCATTAAATATCCCTAGTCAGAGTATTATCGAGATTGGACATCGATAAATACGTAAAAGACTAGCATTGCACTTGTGCGCGTTGTGCGGGCACAACGGCATAGTTCTCATATATTTAAGTATTGGATAGTTATGCAAGTGCGATATGAGGTTGTGTTTCACCGATGGTACGGGAAACAGCTTCGCTCTGGATAGACCCCCTCAGAATCCCATTGGTAGTTTGACTATGTGTCTATGGGAGTCCGACATCAGGGTAGGTGTATTTGGTCTTAACCTGAGACTTGCACCGCTAATGCTTACGACAATCAATATACTTTGGTTGAGGTCGTCCAGGACTTTAACCGATTCTGTGTACGCCGATACTGAGTATATTGAGAATCGTAGAGTATTGGGTGTGATGTCAAGACGGAAGTATCACTCCAGTCATAGTGGAGATGATGTCACGCAGGATATGGTATTAGTACTCTTAAGTGTTGCGCGGGCATCGGGATATTATGACTAGGTCATGTATATCCGATTATAGAGACTAGTTACCAGACATCCGACATGTGATACGTACAGGGCAGACACAACTCCAGCCCCAGGCCTAGCACGTGACTATCCGATACTGGACCGATATGCACTATACGATGTATACTACGTCTGATATAGATCACATATTCCTGTAAGGATATTTCCGGAGAATTGGGTAGGCATGGCGCTTTGCTAGAAGCCAACCTTGTCTTGTGAATCGGTAAAACGTAGTACTTGGTAAGTACGTGTTCAGATAGTCCGACGACCGTATTTACTGCCAACATATCTGGAGATCTCATGGGTCGCTTCCCAATGATTCACCAATGATGTATGACTCGCACTTTAATTAATCTGGGATTAATTCGATGAGAGAGAAAATTAATCTAGGATTAATTTCAATAAAAGAGATATAACAATTAATTTGGAATTAATCAGTAAATTAATATATTTGATATATTAAACGAAATTGGATTTCAACGCGTAATTAAAATTGGATTTTAATTCGGGCGAACGAATTAATTTAGAATTAATTCGTTAGCGACGTGAATTGTGAATTCGCTAGGCGTAATCATTTAATTACGACGCAACAGATAAATCTTTAATTTGGAATTAACGAATCCGAGCCCGAGATTATTTGCGAGCGCATTCGCATTTCGAATTCGAGTGCGGCACGCATGTCAAATCAAGCGTTAAATCATTCGTCACATCAAGCGTCAAATCAAACGTCACTTTGAGTGATGTGACATTTGAGTGATTGATGTGATTGATTGATTGAAAAGGCAACTTGTCACTTTGAGTGATAGAAGTTGTTGGAATAGTTATAGTTGTTGGAAAGTTTATTGTTGACTTTTTGAAAGACAAAAATATGTATATCCTTTAATATATTTTCGAAAATATATAAGGAAATTGATTTACACTTTTTCAAAAACAATTACACAATTATTCTTCATCTCTCTCTCTCACAATGCGCGCCCAATGGGCTGCATATTTCTCCTTTGTCCAGCAGTTCATGGGCGTGAAAATGAAGGATTATTTTGTGATTTTGTGGCAAAATCCAAGTGCTAGCACACTCCTGAGAGACATACGAAGGTGTTAGGGAAACTCACCCACGAGCCGGGAATCAAACGACGAAGATTCGAAGCTCAAAATCTCAGCTCAAAATTGAAAAACTCAAGCAGTGGACTGGTCAGTTTGGGCGCCACTTTGGAGGGCAAAAACTTGAAGTTTTGTTCGTCGTTTCGTCTCAACCGATCAATGTAAGTATTCCGCAACTTCTTTGATATGTATTTCACACATCTTCATGCTTGTTTGATGATCTTGGGGCCTAGATAATAACCAACAATGGCATCAAGAGCCTAGGTTCAAGCATGAAACTTTTAGGGCTTAAAATTGGGTAAATTGATTTTGAGCATGATTTGGTTAAATTGTTTGATTGAGCATGTTTAAATGATGTTTAATTGAAGTTTGATTGGATCAATTTCATGAAATTGTGTTTGGAACAAATTTCCCCTAAATTGAAGTGTTGGCCGAATACATTAGGGTATTTTTCATTTTGATTCATTGGATGAGTTGTAATGATGTTGGATGATGTTAATTTGAGATTGAATTGGATTAAATTTTGAATTGAACAAAATCCCCAAATTCCTTATGTTGGCCGAATTGTATATGCCCTAGAATGTCTTGGAATTTTGAATTTTTAATTCATTGGATGTGTTGAAAATCATTCGGGATGAGGACTTAATATCGATTGTGAAATTAATTGGATTGAATTCGAATCGGATAAAAAGTCCCTCTTTGGCCGAGACACTTTAAGCATGTAAATTGGTTTGATTTTTCATCAAAGTATGTTGGACATGTGATGATGATAAAAGCATGATTTATTGGACTAATTTAATGTTTTGGAAATATTAATTTAGGTGATTAATCATGATACACACTTTAGGTTAATTAAATTGGAAATTTGGAATTTGGTAATTTAATTATTTGGGCCTTAAAATTGGATTTGGGCTTTTAAAGTTGTAAATGGGCTTATTGGGCTTTGTTGTACAAAGTTGGTTTAGGCAAATTGGATTGCGTCCAATTGGGCCCAAAACCACTTCCGTTAAGCCCAAATGCGACTTAATGAACCTTTAAAGTTTAATTGGGCCTAATGGGCCAAGATTTATTTATGGGCTTATGGGGTAAATCCCGGATTGGATTTTGGTTATTCGGTTTGACCCGAGTTGACCAAAAGTCCACGCCTTAAGAAATCAATTAAAAGCTCATTAGACTTTAATTGAATTGACGTTAGACGTTAATCGGTCTTTGAGACGCGTTACGATTAAATTTGGAATTTAAGTCGTGAAAGGTTTATTATTAAAGTGTGATATTTAATTTGGAATTAAATAACGAATTAGAATTGAATGCATATTAAATTGGATTTAATGACGTAGTTTAATTCAATTCGAGAATTCGTACTTTGAGTACTTATTCGCAAAACGAGTTTGACTCGCACAAAATCAAATCGTTGTTTGAACATTGGATGATCACTAATTATCAGATTAATTAATTTGATTAGATTGATTGACAACATGCTTGTGTGAATACATGGTTGTGATGAATGAATAATGTATATCGGATGGATATTAGTAGGGTGGGGGCAATTTTGGAAATTGTTGTAATAAATTTGATTTATTAAATTGGACCTGCGTGTCCAGCCTTATCACCTCTATTCTCATTGTATTCTCTTCTCACCTATTCCCCTCAATGTAAATGAGGTTTCTTTAGAAGTGTAGTGTAACGGGTAGAAGTAATACAACTGCTAGCTTGAGAGAGAAAGGGAGAGATTTGATCTAGGATCAATGTGTTAAGTATCCATCCGCATATCATTATTATTTATTTTCATATGTACTTTATTATGTATTTAGAATGCATGTTTAAGGGTGTATGATGATGAGACCTTAACAAAGATAATAAATTGATAGCCAATTTGCACGCGAAAAACCCTCATCAAATATCATGCGTTTTTCCTTCCATTGAGTGATTCTTACTCAAGATCCGAGATTGGCATTGGGTTGTTGGCCAAAGTCAAGCCCTTTGTCCGTCGAAGATGTGTTTGAATCACGAGATTTTTGTTCCATATCGGTGTCTTGTCCAAGTTGTGGTTTGTTGGCCAAAGTCAAGACCACTTCTTGTCCATCGACATTGATTACGAAGCTTTCCATGATCAATGGGACGCACTTGACTGGGATCATTAGGTTTGTTGTGCCAAAGCCAAAGCCTAGTTGATTCAGAGGAAAAAGGTTAGGCTACATATTGGATATGTAGGCATATATAAGATATATGTTTCGGACTTGGATGTCCACCTACCGGACCTAGGAATTGGATTGGATCCAATTGATCTTAGAGATCTACCTAGTTAATTATCTTGCAATTTGTTGGCCAAAGTCAAGATTGTGTGACATTTAACGGGATCCTAGCCCACTAGGAAACACGGTTTCCCGAGTACTCGACAGAGGGTTAGAGGCTCTCCGAAAAATAGTGGGAGGCAAGAATTGAATTTACAATATGCGTTCAAATACTTGCCATACGCGCTCAAACAAATATCACTCGTCAAATAATATTTAATGTTATTTTAATTAATATAGTTAGACTATATTCAAATGAATTCAATAAATAGTTGATTTTATAATTGGATTATAGTAATCAATATAATTGAATTAATATTATAATTGATTGAATAATTGGATTATTGTAATCATTATGATAAATAGTACCTAAAATAATTGATTAAATAGTTGGACTATTAAGATCAAGAAACATTGAAAAATTGGACATTTAAATATAATCTTGGATTACAATATTTAAATGGTTTAAATTTTCTAATTGGGAATGAAATTTCAGGATGGTCCTGGAAATAAATAATAAGTTACTTTATTTGATAAAACAACCTATTATGCCTAAACCCGGAATTGAGCAAATTAGTGGAACATAATCTTTGGAAGATTTATGTGATGATGACTTTAGTGCTTAATTCAATATACTTGTAATAAATCTATGTTTAGATTTAAGAAGTATAATATTTTCAATTAATAATTCTTAGAGAATTAATGACTAATCTCAAGGAGATAAAGTCAAACTTTGCAATTAGATAAGTAGCGCAAGGCGCACTTTACGTCAATATTCTAGAAATCCAAGGCTTGGCCAAAGACTTCTAAAATATTGACGTAAGGGTAAATGCAAAATCATTATGATCTTCTGGGAAGATAAAGGACATATCCCAAAGTGACTGTCGTTTGGATATGGCAGACACGAAGGAATTAAAGAAAGGGCAAGGCTCTGGCTTTAAGGATGTTTGTCAAAATTATGTCCATTACTAGTATTAAAATTGGATTTTAAAATACTTAGTATGGTACATAAAATATATGTATTGATGTTCAGAATCTGCTTTAAGTAGGATACTGACTTCAAGCTGAGATTAATCTACGAATGGGAAACGGGATGTAAGTCGCTGTTTTAACCGCGGATACCTAATGAAAATTCGATTTTACACAAAGGTTCTGACCCTATGCGGAATTACAAACAATAAGCAGGACAAGTCCTGTTACTGCAACTATGGATAAATTAACAGGCAACCACAATATCCAATAATTAAAATATGCTGCAAATATAAAAACAATAATAATAAATTAAAGCAGCAAATTAAATCAAACCACACAAAATCAACACAATAATTTTGGTGACGAAGTGAAAAACTCTTCCGAGTAAAAAAAACCACTCCGGGTATAGGCTACCACCCGAATCCACTATATAGAGAAAAACTTACAGCGATGGTCAAGACCTATGGTGGCAACTCCACCGACTCAAGTACCTCAATACTGCAAGAACTCAAGGAACTCCTCAAGCCCGCGACCCACGGTTTTCTTCAGAACCTCTGAAGTCTCTGAGTAGATTATATCACCAATGACGCCGGAACTCCGACTACCAAACTTCCTCCTAAAGAACTCTAAAGGCTTAGGGAATTTGGGTTAAGTTGTGTTGAAGGTTTATCAAAGAAACATTCACACCATCAATGAAGAAGACAAGAAGATAAGAAGTCTTCAATGGTGGAATCAAAGAGAGTTGAAAGCTTTGAGAGGTTTTGGCTCAAGGGAAATATGCTTCAACTCTTTTAGACTAATGGGGAATGGCGGCTAAGTGTTATATTTATAGCTAGGGTGAAACCTAGGGTTTTGCAGGCCAAAATTACGTTCAGATCGCAGTCGCGTTCGAACGGTTACTCGAACGCAACTCGAACGCGCCCTTTCTGTGAAGACTCGTTCGAACGCCACTCGAACGTACAACAAACGTGAACTCTCTGGAATTCCCGTTCGAACCCAACAAGAACGTGACTCGAATATTTGCTCTTTGGAATTCTCGTTCGAACCCAATTACGAACGCAGCACCAACGCCACTCGTTCGAACACTGCAACGAACACACCACGAACGCATGTCTGATGCACAGCAGCCAAAAACCAGTCCAATTGCACAAGGATCTTCATGATAAATTACAACTCAATTGAACTTGTTTTGTCACGGACACATGCCAATAAAAATGGAGCTCACAATCTCCCCATTTGGCATTCCGTGACAAAACACTACCTATTACAAAGACTACGGTAATAGACCCAAAGATAAAGCAGTCAACTGTCAACCATCAAAACAGTGACTAATTACAATAGGACTCGATCTAATACCTAAACAAGTAATCTTGAAATAATGTCACCGCAGCAACATACCCGCTACCTGAAACATCCACAAACAAAACATACCGTGAAAAGCATTGGGATAATCAAGTAAAACATAAAGCAGGTAAAAATCTCATGCATGAACAAGTAGAAATCGCTCTCCCCCTTAATCTTAACTCCCCTTAAAATGGAGAAATATAAAGGATATTCTACGGCTCTCTCCTATATATTAAGTCTCTCCCCTTAATATATTACTCTCCCCCTTTTTGTCACGAAATGACAAAGGGTAAAAGAAACAGGAAAAATAACAGGAGAACAGGAGACAACATATGCAAGAGCATAAACAAACAGGAATTACTCCCCCTCACTAACAGGCACATAGAGTTAGCAAAATAACACACGGGAAGTAAACCAAAACTCAGAAAAGTGCACAAGAAGGAAGAAACAAATTGGTATGCAATAACATGAAGCACACACAGGCACATACTGAGATAAATAAAAATCCTGTCAAAAACTGACTGAAACAGCATTTAAAGCTGACACAATGATACCCAGTCAGTATTCAGCTGTTTATGACATGAAACAATATGCATCATTTTAAAAGTGGCTAAATACAACACTTATGAAATGACATAAACACCAAAGCATATAAAGCACTTGCGTGAAAAATAAAGTGCACAACAAATCAAGGCTTAAGATCTTATTTTATGAGCTGGACACAGCTAAAGAAATCCATCTCTAAACAAACCAAGTCCAAAAAATAGGTGTACTTAAATTAGGAAACTGTTATAATGTAACTAGTTAGGAACTAGTAACATTGTCTCTATATCAGTGTTTAATCCATTGTGGATAAACCTTTATATTCTAGAACACTAAAGTGTTTCATTATATAAAGATGACATTGAGATAAACACATTAGATGTGAATGATAGTATTTATATTTTGAATATAAATAAAATCTCGAACATATAATATGACAAACTAATAGCTCATACTGATCTAATCAGATGAAACTCATTGTGGCATTGTTGTCTGGGACAGAAATAAACGAGAGTCGTATATCCATACTTTTGAAGAGTGGGTACTATGACTGATTTGACTAATCAAATAAAGTCTACGAATCTAGTTTATTAGGTAAGATACCTAAAACACTATTTACTTGGTAAAAGTGTAAATGCCACCGATCTGTTAGCCCTATTCATAGTGAAGTAAGTGGGCACATATCTAGCTAGGCTAGATGTGGATGTGAATGTTTCGTGACCTTAACGGATGTTGCATCACGCTATGGTTATGTGTTTCTTTTAGAAACACAAATCGGAAACTTTTAGAGTTTCGACACGAAATAGACAAACAGATCGGCTAAAGTATTAAACCGTCACGGTAAGACCGTAATGGAAAATACTTAAGCAATAAGTTTCAAATATACCTGAAAGAGTATAGTATTCTTTCAAATGAGGACTCCTTCTGGAACACGTCAGTTTGACGGTGTGTCCGTACGGAGAAACCGAATTTTATTGGACATGATAAGGTTAATCATGAGTCGCTCTGAGCTACCTTTTCCTTCAAAGATAAGAATAAACAGTGCAAAACTTATTTTGAATAAGGTTCCATGTAAATTCTGTTTGACAGACTTCATATTGGATATGAACCGGAAGGAAACAGGGTTTCACACTCCAGAAGATTTGGGAATGAGGGCTTGCGTTTGGATGAAACCAAACTAGAACCCAAATCGGATAAGTGCCAAATATAGGTTATCCTAGGGAAAACCGTTAGTATAGTACTTATACATCTCACTAGAGAACAATTGTAATTATTGCTCGCCATGTGGTCTTCCTTATAGGATCACCGATATGCAGTGGTTAGTGGGAGGATGGTATAACTCGATGAAAATCGAGTAATACTGTTTCAGGCATGAAGTCCTTAATGGAACACAAATAGTTCATCAAGGATGAAACTATACTATTAATCTTCGTATACACAAGAAACGCGTAGATCGGAGAGAATCAGAAAACAACCTGGGGTATAGGTTTCTGATCTCACCTCATAAAGATGTTAATCTTGTTAGGTATACCAACCGACTACGTATGAGGAAGTGATACAAGGTATCGACTCCCTTTTTATGGCAAAGTGCCATGAGTCCGAAATGGATTCCATGTATAACAACTATGTTTGGACACTAGTTGATGTACTGCAAGGCATTAAGCCTATAGGTACTGTATAAGTCTTCAAGGAAGAAATACATGGAAGGCAACATACCAACGTACAAAGCTAGGCTTGTAGCGGAAAGGTATCGTTATCAATATTGTGTTGATTACGGTTCAACCTTTTACCTGTTGCCACGGAAAATCCATTTGGATAATGCTTGCTGTAGCTGCACGTTTCATTTATGAAATGTGTCAGTTAAAGACCAAAATCTCTTTCCTTAAACGGAAACCTTTTGGAGGATGTTTATTACATCCTGACGATTTTGTCGTACTAAAACCAGTAAACAAGGTTTGCAGGTTATTCGATCAATGTTTAGATTGAAGCAAGCATTAGGTTTTTGGAATCATCGTTTTGATGTAATCATAATGGTCTATGACTCAATTCAAAACGAGAATGATTCTTGTGTATATAAGGAGGTTAGTGGGAGTGCACTGACAATAAATGTTCTGCATAAAATAATGATAACATATTCATTTCTTGGAAATGAAATTCCCATATAAAACAGTCGGTGAAATCTTATCTTTCGAAGAAAATTCTCCGTGAAATTCTTGGGAGTAACAAGCATTATTCTAGGATAAAAAGATCTACTGGGATAGATTAAGTTGTTAAAACTCTGCGAGAACTTGTACATTGAAAAATGTACATGACCTGGTATCTCATACACTTTGAGCATATGGATTCACAATCAGGCCAATCCAAGTGATAGTCACTGGATTGATGTTAAGAACATCCGTTAGAATCTTAGAGATCTAAGGATGCTGTCTTAATATGTGGAGAATGAGAACTTGAAGTGACTAGGATCACTACTGTAAGTTTCCAAACCGATAAAATGACTGAAAGTCGCAAACGGTACTATACAGTTTTAATAACGGTATAATGAGCTGGAAATCTTCCAAGCAAGATACTGTTACCAAATAAACAACAAATGCGGATTAATTGCAGCAGCTGAGGCAGCAATAGAAGCCATCTGGGTCAATAATAAATCTAATTAGATTAGATATAGTTCTATTAGCAACTGAGCTAGGCGTCAGCGCAGGCTAAAGAATTAATGGTCTCATCAACGATCCAGATACATACTTCGACTATTCATCTGATTCGTTCGGATCATACATCGTGGCGATGTGATGATCGTATAAATCGCATCAGACGATAATCATACAAATCCGCTGACGAAAACCTTTTCTCAGCAATTTGAGCCAACCGTACATAGTTCGGGTGTTAAACACTTGAGTGACTGGCTATAGGCAAGTGGGAGATTGTTGGACAATTATGACCCATAGCGTCACTATTTGTATAGATCATTGTGTTGTTGTACAAATTAACTATGTGACAAAAGAGATTGGCACTCTTATCATTTGTGATTAGATCACCTAGATGTATAAATGATGAGAGGTCCTTATGATTTGTTCCTTGATTGAGAATGATATGAGACAGTATCAATCAACGAAGGATAAATCATTAAATATCCCTAGTCAGAGTATTATCGAGATTGGACATCGATAAATACGTAAAAGACTAGTATTGCACTTGTACGCGTTGTGAGGGCACAACGGCATAGTTCTCATATATTTAAGTATTGGATATTTATGCAAGTGCGATAGGAGGTTGTGTTTCACTGATGGTACGGGAAACAGCTTCGCTCTGGATAGACCCCCTCGGAATCCCATTGGTAGTTCGACTATGTGTCTATGGGAGTCCGACATCAGGGTAGGTGTATTTGGTCTTAACCTAAGACTTGCACCGCTAATGCTTACGACAATCAATATACTTTGGTTGAGGTCGTCCAGGGCTTTAACCAGTTCTGTGTACAACCGATACTGAGTATATTGAGAATCGTAGAGTATTGGGTGTGATGTCAAGACGGAAGAATCACTCCAGTCATAGTGGAGATGATGTCACACAGGATACGGTATTAGTACTCTTAAGTGTTGCGCGGCCATCGGGATATTATGACTAGGTCATGTATATCCGATTATAGAGACTAGTTACCAGACATCCGACATGTGCTTCGTACGGGGCAGACACAACTCCAGCCTCAGGCCTAGCACGTGACTATCCGATACTGGACCGATATGCACTATACGATGTATACTACGCCTGATATAGATCACATATTCCTGTAAGGATATTTCCGGAGAATTGGGTAGGCATGGCGCTTTGCTAGAAGCCAACCTTGTCTTATGAATCGGTAAAATGTAGTACTTGGTACGTACGTGTTCGGATAGTCCAACGACCGTATTTACTGCCAACATATCTGGAGATCTTATGGGTCGCTTCCCAACGATTCACCAGTGATGTATGACTCGCACTTTAATTAATCTGGGATTAATCGATGAGAGAGAAAATTAATCTAGGATTAATTTCGGAGATATTTTACCTAGGATAAAATATCAATAAAAGAGAGATAACGATTAATTTGGAATTAATCGGTAAATTAATATATTTGATATATTAAACGAAATTGGATTTCGACGCGTAATTAAAATTGGATTTTAATTCGGGCGAACGAATTAATTTAGAATTAATTCGTTAGCGACGTGAATTGTGAATTCGCTAGGCGTAATCATTTAATTGCGACGCAACGAATAAATCGTTAATTTGGAATTAACGAATCCGAGCCCGAGATTTTTTCTGAACGCATTCGCATTTCGAATTCGAGTGCGGCACGCAAGTCAAATCAAGTGTTAAATCATTCGTCACATCAAGCGTCAAATCAAACATCACTTTGAGTGATGTGACATTTGAGTGATTGATGTATTGATTGATTGAAAAGGCAACTTGTCACTTTGAGTGATAGAAGTTGTTGGAATAGTGATAGTTGTTGGAAAGTTTATTGTTTGACTTTTTGAAAGACAAAAATGTGTATATCCTTTAATATATTTTGGAAAATATATAAGGAAATTGATTTACACTTTTTCAAAAACAATTACACAATTATTCTTCATCTATCTCTCTCTCTCACAATGCACGCCCAAGTGGCTGCATATTTCTCCTCTGTCCAGCAGTTCATTGGCGTGAAAATGGAGGATTATTTTGTGAATTTGTGGCAAAATCCAAGTGCTAGCACACTCCTGAGAGACATACGAAGGTGTTAGGGAAACTCACCCACGAGCCGGGAATCAAACGACGAAGATTCAAAGCTCAAAATCTCAGCTCAAAACTGAAAAACTCAAGCAGTGGACTGGTCAGTTTGGGTGCCACTTTGGAGGACAAAAACTTGAAGTTTTGTTCGTCGTTTCGTCTCAACCTATCAATGTAAGTATTCCGCAACTTCTTTGATATGTATTTCACACATCTTCATGCTTGTTTGATGATCTTGGGACCTAGATAATAACCAATAGTAGTGTGGCCTTAAATCATTCCCAGTGTCTTATACTGGGTGACGACTCCATTATTCTTTGGTTAATTCCCCGTGTCGTATTTGTACTTTCTACGAATTATGTTCCTAACATTATCGTAGTCACTGATGTCATAGACATAATGGTAAACCTTACTTTTCTCCCATCGACGGCGAATCTACTGAGGATAGAGAATTGTCCTTGAAAAATGCCTTGTAGTATCATGGCGAGAGCGAGACATAGGTTATCCATGCCTTTATTCTTTTTGCATACCTTTTAAACCGAATGGCATCATATATCGTGAAATCGCTTTCATCTAAGGTGGTGGAGCGTTATGTGATGATACCCATCACTCGTTGGCATATACCTTTGAGGTATAAAAAGGTACGTTCATTAATCACTTGAGTCCTTGAGTGGGGAGATCTCATTATGGGCAAATCTTTGCCAATGAAAGCCTAAGCCTAACATTTAATAGGCCCACATAATAGATCATAGTTGTTATCCATCTCGGAATTATCCTCATTAGTACTTGTGTTTGGGCCCTCACTATTTAAAGTAGTTTGGTTCTTTTACCTTGGGATGTGAACTTGTTGGGCCACTTCTACAAGGAAAAGTTTTCATTTCATGATAATCAGGCCAACTACATTGAAATGGCACGATCCTCGTATTAGGCTTAGTCATTTATAAATAGACGACCTTTATTTTTTAGTAATGGATAAAACCAAGGTAGCCAAGGTTTACCCTTTAGCACATAAGAGAACAAGTTTGTGTACCCCATGTTGGTGAATGAGCCAAACCATACCTAGGGAAGAGATATTGAACCTACCACGTTTGTGGGAAAAATAAGATTGGAAGGAAATGTGCTGATGTTTACACCATGCATTTAATATATACATGCATCATGTTAACATCTTATGATACAACCATCACAGTGGCCTGTTGGGTTATAGAAATAAGCAGATTAGTCGAAGGTTGGTTAACAAGGTCCAAAATGGTAAGTAGTGAGAGTTTCCGTATAGACCAGTTAGAGACAACCGTTAATAAATTGGCAGAACAAATGCAGAACTTGGTCATCGATCTTGCCAACTTGACAGTGCCTCAAGCAGCTAGGGTTTAAACTAGTGAATGAAGGTTGTAGGAGTGAGCGCGATCTACCGCTATGCTTATGGCATCGGAGACTACTACACTGTTAGGCTTATCGCTCATAGAGAGTACAGATAATCTTACCGAGGTACTAACTAGAGAATAAAAGAGTCACCACCTAGTATGAAACACCGTAAATGATTTAAGGTCACAATACACCCATCGCAAGGTCTGACTTTAAACTCATTTGGGTTCGAAATTATCCTTTATTGATGCCAGCATAATATTTACGCTCAAAGGGGGTATCATTACATCTTATAATGAAATTTCACACAAAAAAAGTAATTTAAAGTCATATAATTTACGCAAGCATGAAAGTAAAATTCAGTAAACAAATAAATATTTTATGCCAAAATAAAATATTACAACAATAATTAAACACAGGCTAAATAGCATATTACGTGGGCCTGGCCTCGAAGAGGACTGAATAAATATGGCCTAAGGTCGGCCGGATATAGAATTTAATCTTCATGTCCAACCAGATTTACTTGAAGTCTGGCTGGATGTACTGCGTAGTTCGGTAACATATAAACATTCATACGCAATAACAAATATAATAAACATGTATTTTAGATGTATTATTAACGAAATGGCATTCTCCAAATGGTACCTGGAATTGTATCCCAAGTACAAACCATGTAATCATCCATTTGAAATATGCTATGGAATTTATGTCTGGATTTCATCCAATAAACTGCAGGATCCTATGGTCAGTTACACGACATGTCAAGCCAGACATTTTTTACAGATCACACAGTAAACATATTAATGATATCTTAGCCAATAAAATAAATAGATGTATATTGATAGTTAAAGCAATAGAATAACACAACCAACATGCATATTTTAATGGTAACGAGCATAACATAAAAATAAACAGAATTACAACTCCGATGAATTTGGAACACTACCATATTTGGTAATCTTGAAGGTATTGAAATGTCAATGGATTTAGAATGCCAATAGGATTGGAACACTCACATATTTAGAAAGCTAAATGGAATTAGAACGACAGTGAATTTGGAACACTACCAAATTTGGAAAGCTTAACTAATTAGAAGACCGATGAATTTGGAATTCTACCAGATTTAGAAATCTGGACGGAATTAGATCGCCAATGAGATTGGAACAACAATGAATTTATAACACCAATCAGCTTGGAACAGGTTTGGAAAGCTAAATAGAGTTATAATGTTAATGAATTTAGAAATCCAGATGAATGCAGAAAGTTGGAGGATTTAGAATATCGATGGAATTGGATTACCAATATATTTAGAAATGGATTTGGAATGCTAAAGGACTTCTCAAAACTGATCGAGGCATCGGGGGACCGAAGGTCCAACCACTATGACAGTAGAGATCGAGGCACCAAGAGACTTACAGGTCCATCAACCATCAAAGCAGAAATCGAGTTGGGGAATCTCAGACCGATTGAGGTATCAGAGGACCTACTGGTCTATCAACCATCAGAGTAGAGATCAAGGTATATCACCATCGACCGAGGCATCAGGGGACCCGAGGGTCCAATTATCAAAAACTGATTATAAGTAGCAAGAATGCCCTGCGAGACAGGTATGCTAGGTACAAAAAATACATACATGACTATAAATCTATGATAGGCATGTCATTTTTATACACTACAAAAGCCTATCAAAGTGGAGGCGACTATAGATACTGTATTTTTAGGCATATCCCGATGAAGAGTCTCTTACGGGGACACCCTCTGAAAATTAAGGAATTGTAAAGATAAATACTAGGGAAAAAAAACTCAAGGGAACATATCAAAAGGCAAATTGGACATCACCTATGTATAGCCTACATTTTGTCTAACCAAAATATTTGGCCGTACATCACTTGAAAACCCTACATCCGACCATACATGACATATTTTTTTAATTATTGAAGTTATGGGGCTTGATTACATCTGGGCAGACATATAATTCAAAAATAATATCTGGTCAGACATGTATCGAGCTGTCAACAAATGTGTAGAATATAAACAACTGGAATCATGGGCTTGATTACATCTGGCCGAAGGTATGTCCCAAAATATACATCTAACCGCACATTTGTCTAGTTGTGTTTGAAGTTTTAATTGCCAATCACTCGAGATAGATTGGAGGAAATGGGGGATCCTGCTCCACCTTCCATCCTCAGACCCATTTGTTCCACTATAAAAAATGGGTCTTATCCGTTCACAATGGAGGTTGGTTCGAATCAATTTAAGAGAATCCTAAAAAACCGTAAGACAGTAACATCGAGAAAGAAATCTCTTACCTTTCATTGGAGTTCCACATCTCCTGGTGCGAATCTAGTAGCAACCTAATAATTAGAATGCCAATAGGATTGGAACGTGATCGGTGCGTAATCACACGTGTATAACACAAGTGCACGTATCATTCAAGTAGTATAAAAATATCGATCCCATGAGGACTTAATTCCTACTGTTGTTATTAATTATTGATACTATTTATTTACAAGTATCTAATTAAGAGAGAAGAGAATGAATGCTTTTGGTTGGTTGAATGTGGATTTCCTTAAATAAAATAAACAAAAGAAAATACTAAGAAAAATAAATAAAAGACACAAAGATCTAGGGTTGTGATTTCACACAATATTATCCTAAACATGAATTGATTCTCTTATATATGTGTAATAAGTCAGTTTGCTAACCTGAAACACGAAGATATGCAAAAGCCTATGTCGATGGTCAGATGCAAATACCCAAATAACTCAATTAATCATATGTCTATGTTAACTAAGTTACCTGAATTCATTAAGTTCAAGTTCCAAAAGTGGCTACCCCCGCCCGACAGGTATACTTCTATCCCATAAGGAAATCTATTAAAGGGTTATCTATCCTCAAGGAAGATCGTGGGCTATTGAATCTAAGGCTGAAACCTAAAATCCCTTTGTCAAGTTCATTTTAAGTTTACCAAATCAATCTTATTAATGGCCAATTAACAAGAAGCATTAAGCTTAAGACTCAATAAACAAACTAAAGAATTACCTATAACAAGAAAATCAATTATAAAGTGTGTGGATATTATGTTTCATCACTTCCGTAGAATAAAAAAAAAATGCTGGGGGTTGGGGATCCACCTTTATTATTTCTAATTTAGAAATCTCCCTTACTATAATATAGAATTTATCAGTGATATTACCAACCAGCCATATAGGCGGTATCCTCATTAAGTCAGATTTTAATAAAGTCCGACCGACCATAAAGGTGGTATCATTATTTATCCATAAACCAGCCATATAGGCGGTAATCATCGGTCACAGAAAGACCGGCCATATAGGCGGTGTCACATTATGTCAAATAAATAAAACCAGCCATTAAGGCGGTATAACCTTTTATATTAAATTATAATTTCCATATTATAATTAAGGGAGATTAATCTAAACTAAAATAATAAAAGCTTCACCATTCCCCCAGCGGAAATCTAACTACAAAACATAAAAGAAAAGAAAAGAAACTACTATTACTGAAAATAAAAATGCATAAATTAAATGCTGAAAATAAATACAAACAAGATGCAATCCTTAAATTCCTACAAAAAATCTAAGGAAATCATGAGAATTACAAATGAAATGGCTTAGTAATTTATAGAAAAATCTAAAGGCTTCCACCAATTTCTCTACCAAACACTCGACAAAATCCTCCACCAAACATGCCACAAGACACTCCACCAAACATGCAATCATGTTTTATGGAAGTTTGACAATTGTAAATTGTTATTTTCTAATTTTTTTATTTTTTGATAATGACTTTAGTAATTACATAAAATACATTGGATTATTCGTTAATTTCGGTCTTGAAAACTTCAGAATTCGAAATTATTTAAAATTTACAAGTTGTAGATCTTTGATTCTTCTTTAATCTGAAACATGAATCAGCTCAATCGGATATCAGATGAAAAGGTTATGGTCAAAATACCAAACTTGCGCAAAACTAGAATTTAGGACTACGCTTCGTGATGCGTACAGTAAATTTTTGTTTTGACCTTTTTTCCTCCAGATTTCATCATTTTAGCCCCGAGTTGATTCTATTAAGTCCCAATATTATTTTTATCTGTAAAATAAATAAAAACACATCAAAACGTTTATAAAACTCGAGAAACTATACAAAATATTAGGTTAAATGAGTGGAAAATTGTGATATAATTACCACTAATCAGAACGCTCATATATTTGGAAAGCTAAATGGAATTAGAACGCCAATGAATTTGGAACACTGCCAGATTTGGAAAGCTGAATGAATTAGGACATTGATGAATTTGGAACACTACCGATAAATCCATGGTGTTCCAATTCATTTCCTATTCGGGTGTTCCAAAAACATTTCCAAATCCTTTGACGTTCCAACTCGTTGTGTTCCAATTATATTTCCAAATCCTTTGGCGGTTTAATCTGTCCAACTTGTTTAATCTTTTGGGGTTATCCATTTCCTGGTTTTTCGAGGTGTTCTAAAACCTTTCTTTGCTTCTATGTTCTCTAAACATTCCTCTATTGTAGGTATTCTCATCTACACAGTGACATTCCAAACATCTTCGTCATGGGCATCTCAGGACTATTTCTCTCGTAGTCATTCTGAAGGCTATTTCTGTCGTGGTCATTCCAAAAGTTGAATGAATGAATGATTTTGAAAACTGATGTGGGTATCAAATGTATATAGCATGTTTGTTAAGTTGTATTGGTATGTATGTATATGTGTGAGGACTTTGAAATTATTTTTGCATGTATATAAGATAAGTGTGCTATGATATGTGCGAATGCATATGAATTTCAAATGTTAAGCAATTGTAAGATTGTCGTAATTAAATAAAGTTAAGGGATGATTGTTTTGGTATTGAAGTGAGTTTGTAATCGAATAGAAGAAAGTTTATTTGGCTTACCAATTTGATGAGATTTCAAATATGTGTATTCATAATAAAGTTTAAGAATGTGACTTCATGTTTCTTGTGATTGAAAAGGTTTTGATGTAAAATGACATATTCTGTGATATTCACACTGATGTCTTGTGGGATTTAGATGTTTGGTTAATAGATTAATGTATATATGAAAATATAGACATGTGAATTGTCATAGGTAAAGTATAAAAGATAATAAGGAGTTAATAAATATAAACTTGTAACAATTTAGTAATTCTGATAAATTGCTGATATGTTTGACTAATTTGTTTGTAGTTTATGTTTGACTTATTTGTTGTAATACTAGAATGGTTACTTAGTAAGTTTTATAACTCACATCAAACCATTTTGCTAGTTTTGCAGGTTGCTTCTAGATTGGTCAACCACAACAGCTTTAGAAGCCATGCTCAATACGTGGATCATACAAGTGGCAGTCACCTTCCCAAGTGTCCTATGAAGCATTTTAGAGGTCTAGGATTCATGATTAATATTTTATTTGTCGTGCTGAGAACACTATTTGTATTAAGTAAATGTTTAATTACTTATGATGTTGTGGGCACAAATGCCTTGTGTGTTGATAGATGATGTGGGCATGAAGCCCTTAAATATTGATTTGATGTGTTTGGGTAGACCTGAGGTCCTTTTGTTTGTTTATTGTTTTTCTTAGATTTCATTTTGACACTGGACTATGATCCAGGTTATCTAATTTTAGGATACATCATGCCCAATTTTCTATAAATTTGGAGGCTTATGGAGATGGGTTAATCATGTCTCCTACCGGTAGTACCTTGCCTCTAGCGAGGTGTTATAATTTCATATTTAAATCCTCTTATGTATAACACTTATATACTAATCTGAAAGTATATTTAGTATCCAAGGGCATACATGTGTTAAGGTTGGTGCTCGGAGTGCCAATCCGGATCATATTTATGTCTGATTCATAAATACGAGTGGTTCAATTTTCCATAATATTATTAATAAACGGTAGCACCCTTGTCTTTTATTCGCTTATTCGATCTAATTACGATTAGATATCTGATTACGATTAGATCAAAACTAAATCTGGTTCAGTGATACGTGTATATTAGACAAAGACCCTATGATTTACATATAGTGCGCAATTACAATGAATTTTGTAATTGACATTGGGAAGCACACTATTAGTTGTATATCCTTAAATAAAGTTTCTGGTCAAGATTTACGAACACGGGTCGGTTAGTAAATCCGCTGAGACTATTACATGTCGTATATCATGACTTGGTCCGATGGTTTATCCCAGTGAACCATGAGTATAGGGAGAGTTGTATAGACATGTAGGTGTTTATTTGATAAGATATTAAACGAATCACTGAAGGTTTCCTAATAGATGGTACACACCAACGTCAATAGGAACCTTCTCAAGTTAAGCGAGCATAGTGGTCATTCGATTTGAGATACCACAATGGGATATATGAGTTATCTTCCACACTTTGATGGCAGTCACGTCAATGATCTATCCATGATCAGACCTCCACCTTTTCGTTGGGTGTGGACTGATGCTCATGATATCCTATGTGTATCAAGATAGGATCCGTCAATCCTGTGTACAGGGCATAGGCATCCTCATGTGTTTACGATCTAGTAAATCCATGATCATGCTATAACTTCGGAAATCAGTTCCGAGTGTTATTTAAAGATCAAAAATTAAAATTATATTGTATTATATCTAAAGGATTTGCTGTTCTCATCTATATCATAGGTATAATACGGATGGCCTGTGACAAAATGATTATACGTATGCTATGACCTCGACTTGCATAGTTTAGCAAGATTATCTGTGGTCATCATTGTTCATGAGTGGGTGGATTATGGACACGAAATTAGATTCCGTGACAGATAGACCTAAACTTAGAGAGTCCCACAATATGAAGTGTACTCGTTGAGCACTTGGGCAATGCGAAATGAATAATACAGATTATTTATAATGATTCATCAGATTAAAGGAGTTAATCCGGATCGTTTAATTGGTTAAACGATAACACATACAATAGGGAATTTTGTCCGCTAATAATTATTGTGTATTTGTATTTGATACATAATACGATTAGATACACATTAATTATTTGTCAAATGAGATTTTGACATATGCCATTAAATATATGTATTTGTTATTTAATGTAAATAAATTACATATATAATAATAATTAATTGATAAAAAATTTCAGAATTGTCATGAAAAATATTTAATTATTATTGTTACACTTGTAATTAAATTAAAGATTAAAGTGTCAAATTTGATTTGTCACCCCTTTAACTTTATATTATTTTAATAATTTTCATTTGTCATAATTGTTATCACACATGTTTATTATTAATTGGAACCTAGTGGCATGTATCATTAATTTGATTTTGAATTTAATTAATCAAAGTTCAAAAGGACCAAAATACCCATGTTTTTAAGGCTTAAATTCGGTCAATCTATTAAAGAAGAAAAAGAATTATTTTTCTTTATCTTTTTGATCATCATCACTCAAGAAAATGCCTCTCAAAAATGGGTTTCAAATGGTATGAACAATTCATGAAGATTTGAAAGGAAAATTCAAAGAAAAATGCTTGGATTTAGGAGATTTAAGGTAAGTCTTCATAATCCATGACTTAGAAATTTGATTTCTTATTTTCTTGATGACTTAGAATGGTTCTATGATTCTTACAAATCTGAAAATTTGGGGCTTTTGATGTTTGATGGTGGATTGGAAGGATTTAAGCATGTGTGAGTAGAAATTGAACTAGATTAAAGTAATTTAGGTTCAATTTAATGTTAGACAGTATATTTGTCATTCTAGAGTTGTTGATCCACTCTTAGATAGCCTAAAATTGTTCTAGAGTTGTTCATGTGTGGTGGGACTTCTTTGGTGTTGGATTAATTAGATTAATCTTTGTGAAAATTGGATTAAAGCATGAATTTTTGACCAATTTCGTTTCTGTTTTGACCTGAAAATCAATCTGATTTTGTGATGAAATTGTGTCTTTAGAATTTTTTGGATATAATTTGGGTGTTGGCATAATTTTCGGAAAGTGTTTCCGATTTGAAGGCCAAAAACGGTGTTACTAGGTGGATTTTGAGCCAACCGGGGGACGACTGTCCAAACAGTGAATCTGTCAATATTCAGGCAGCCCATGAACTGCCCCGACACTATTGGAGCTGACCTGGGTAGTTTCCATAAGTGTTGGTTTCGGTCAAAAATACATTTTATGCCATTTTGGGGGAAAACAATTTTCGTAAAAGTTTCGTGAGTTTTCAACTTATTTATGTCAATATTTGATATTGAATAAATAGGTTTAGGTGAAATATGAATAAATATTCATATTAGATATTGAATAATTTATTTGGTATTTTGAAAAAGTTTTAAAATACGGCTTCGCCCGAACCCGCGCTTCCTCTGTGCCTAATGCACAAAACCCCAACAACATGATAATTTATAATAAACAATTTTAAAATCAACATTTTAATAAATGAATAACTGTATCGTTTCTTACTTAAAATAAAATATCATTTACATATTACATTATGTTCTTGGACATATATCACAACAGCATGTTATGTGAATATCTAATGTACATGAATAGTATTATCTTTAACTAGTCGGGAGCCCGAGCATTGCACATATTATTTTGGATAATCAGAATGAATATTGAATTCACTAAACTTGAGAATACACAAACATATATTCATATAATAAATTTCAATTTTAAGGAGAAAATACCTAATTTTCGTAACATGTATTGAACAAAGCATCACCAATGGCTATGTGATTTCACCTGTCAAGCTCCCTTCTAGTCCACCGTAGCCTTGGCACTGCAACTTCATTCCATCATTCGTCCAATATGCTCATTGCTACTACAGAAGAAGCCTAACCGATTAGGAAAACCATTTTTTTTTTATGTTATTTGTTTTTCCGGATTTTAACCTTTGTGCCAAAAGCCTATATATAGAAATCTGAAGATTGAAAGTGATGGGGAAAATATAAATCCTACTATCAAACTCTTAGATATTTGTGTTTATTAAATTTACGGGAAATTGAATAAATAATCAATCTATTATATGTAATTAATAACTAATGAGAAATCTCTATTGAGTTTTTATAAGCTAAAAAACTTTATTCCTTTAATGTTCAAGTGTTATTCATGCAGGCAATTCATTCTATGATTATAAATTCATTGAATCGTAATCCATATATGCTCGATACATTGAACCACATAATGCACAAAGAAAGTAATCAGAGAAATGTATGAACCCAAATAGCATAATTTAAATTCATTTTAATTAGATCAATACATTGAATCAACAAATCCATAAACATTCAATAGATTAAATTGAACATTCTATAAAAGTCTTTATAGTAGCAATCAAAAATAAAAATAAAATTTGAGAAAAGAATTTGATTGGTTGAATCTCATTAAATTAATGAGAGAGCCCCAAAATATTAAGAATTAAGGAGAAACTTAGATAGGACTTAAAAATTATATGTATATAGATGTCATATGTATTTTTTGGTTTGTTACAATCATGATCCCCAGCCTTACTATTACCATGAATGTGTTCATTGAATCCTAAATCTATCATTTCCCACCATTTATTTTGTCACTTGCTCTCATGAACCAAGCCAAGAGAGAAATATGATATACATAGCCTATGAGAATAGTTAAAATGTGTAACATTAATTATATATATATATATATATATATATATATATATATATATATATATATATATATATATATATATTTTTATAAGTTTTAAAAGAAAATCTATGTCTGTTCCTTATATATTATATCAATTCATTACAAAGAAAAATAAAATCTAAACATTTCTTATCGCTTCTATAGACAATAGCTTTGAATTGGCGGATCACCATTACCTATACTCTAAAGAGGTGAAAACAAGACTCGCGTAGGGTGGTAAAACTATGGCCGAAGGTTGTGAGAACAAGGCTTGAAAATTGTGAGAACAAAGCTTGTAAGCTAATAAAATCATATTTGAAAGCTAATAATTACATAAATTATTTAATTATATATATATATATATAAATATATTGTTTCATTACGAATAAGAAGAGCATCTGAAATGCCATAAAAATTAATTTTTGCTCTGCAGCTCACCATTGACTAAGCCTTAAAAGGAATGAGAATAAGATTCGTAATATGATAGAACTATACCCGAAGGCTATTAGAATAAGGTATGAATGCTAATTATTACATGAATTATTTATTCATTCTCACCACTGTGAAGATTCCAACCTTAAACCTATTAAATAGAGTATGTGTGTTTTGACTAAGGATTCATAGATTAAATCTAACATTATAATTTGTAAACGCCTGCACTTGAGACTTATCATATAAAAAGTGGTTTTTTTATAATCATGCTCGTATTTGTATTTAATTATGATTCTCTTTTTATTCTTTCCTCACCTTGAAATCATTATTTAGTGATATGTGGCATACAATTTAATGTTAATATTTATGTTATTGTGTATGTCATGGATAAGCGGTTAAAATATACATATTTTCCCGTCCCTTTATCTTAATTTTTTCTCGGTAATATCTAGTTTTATAAGTAAATTGATGTATTTTTTGTGTATTACACAAGTCAAAAAAAATATAATGATTCAACAGATTAAATGAGGAATGGAAACGATAAAATATGAATCAAATAAGGCAAAATTTCAAAGTCAAACGCGCGTCCCGATGCTAGAAGCGCGTCGCAATAGGCGTACAAAGGAAAAACATCCAGAGAACACCACAACATTGCGTATCGCGATGCCCACATCGGCACGTCGCGATGTTCCAACGCTAATTATTCAAGTTACGATGCACAAACTACGTGTCCCGACACGGAACCAACAACCATAATGTTAGTTTTCTTAGAACATGCCAAGATCTCTAAGTTGTGATTTGTGTGTGAATAAATCAAAAGAGAGTTGTGGAATACTCACATTGATCGGATTGAGTTCAAAACTTTTTCCTTCTTTGTTGGATGTGTTGGAAGCTACGGAGCTTGAAATCGAGTTCCAAACTCTCGGGTAAGTATCCCTATCACCTTCACTTGACTCCTTTAAGTGCTAGCTAGAACAAAATAAGCTCAAAATCACCCTCCAAGAGAAGCAATATTCGGCTTGGGAGAGAGGGATCCAATCGGCCTTAAAGAGGCAAGGCCATTCGGCCTAGTTCAAGGCCATTCAGCCAAGAACCATGGCCATTCGGCCAAGAAGTGATCCGATCGTCCAAGATCAATGGCCATTCGGCCAAGATACTTCAAGGCCATTCGGCCAAGGTAAAGAGAAGAGAGAGAGAGAAAGATTTTGTGTTTTGTTTCTAAAACCAAAAATTACCAATTACATTTTTCTAAAAGGTGTATATGTTTTTTTCCAAAAGCAAAGGCAAAGTGTTGGAGGGAAAATGGCATTTAATGCCTCCAACCACTTCCATCACTCAAGTTGACACTTGATAGACATGTGATGTAAGTTGGTGGGACCCACTTTAATTCAAAATACAAGTGGCTTTCTCAGCACACTTCGGGCTCGGGTTCGTTTAATCCGATTAAACGAATTTTCAATCGCAACATAATCGAATCCAATTTAAATAAATAATAATGCCTAGCAAAATTATTACGGAAATCGCTCGCGAATTAATTACAAATTAATTCGTTCGCTTGAATTAAAATCCAACTTTAATTCCGCATTGAAATCTAATTTCAATTAATATATATAATATATTATTTTAGCCCAATTAAATAAATTAAACATTAAAAATCTAATTTAACTATTGAATTTACTTTACCGATTAATTCCAAATTAATCGTGTTCTCTCTCTCGACGAATTTAATCCATGATAAATCCTCGACGCAATTAATCCCATATTAATTCCTTCTCTTTTAATTAATCCCAGATTAATTCATTGTCGTAATTAATCCCAGATTAATTTTCTCTCTCATAATTAATCCCATATTAATTTTGTTCGAGTCAAACATCATCGGTGAATCTTCGGGATGCGACCAAAGAGATCCATGGTAATGTTGACAGTAAATGCGGTTATCGGACCATCCGAATACGTGTGTACCCAGTACCACGTCCTTACCGATTTACAAGACATGGTTGGCTTCTAGCAAAGCATCGTGCCTACCCAATTCTCCAGAAATATTCAGTAAAAGAATATATAATCTTTGTCAGGCGTAGTATACGTAGTATTGCGTATTACGATCCAGTATCGGATGTCACATGCTAGGCCTGGGGCTGGAATTGTGTCTGCCCCGTACGAAGCACATATCGGATCTCTGGTAACTAGTCTCTATAATCGGATAATCATGACCTTGTCATATTATCCGGATAGCTGCAGCATACAAGAGTACCAGTTCCGTATCCTACATGATCATCATCTTCATATGAATGAAGTGATACTTCCATCTTGACATCACACCCAATACACTACGATTCTCAATATACCTAGAAGAGGCGTACACAGAACCTGTTAAAGCCCCGGACGACCAAAACCAAAGTATATTGATTGTCGCAAGTATTAGCGATGCAAGTCTCAGGTTAAGACCAAATACACCTACCCTGATTCGGACTCCCATAGACACATAGTCATACTACCAATGGGATTCCGAGGGGTCTATCCAGAGCGAAGCTGTTTCCGTACCATCGGTAAACACAACCTCTTATTACACTTGCATGAGTATCCAATACTCAAATATATGAGAACTATGCCGTTACGCTTCCATAACACGCACAAGTGTAATAATAGCCTATTCCGTATTATCGATGTCCAGTCTCGATAATACTACGACTAGGGATATTTAATGATTAAACCTTTTTGGATTAATATTGTCTCATATCTTATTAATTCGGAACTAATCATAAGGACTTTTATCATTTATATATCTCGATAATCCAATTAAAAATGATAAAAGAGCAATTTCCTTTGTCACATAGTTAATTTGTACAACAACACAATATTCTGTACAAATAGTGATGCTATAGGTCATAATTGTTTAACAATCTCCCACTTGGCCTATAGCCCATCTCTCAAGTGTCCTACACCTGAACTATGTACGGGTCGCTCAAACTTCTGCTGAGAAATAACTTTAGTCAGAGGATTTTCAAGGTTATCATCTGATGCGATTTATTCGATCATCACATCGCCACGATGTATGATCGAACGAATCAGATGAATTAGTTGAAGTACATACTTGGATCATTGATGAGACCGTGGTTCTTTAGCCTGCGCTGTAGCCTAGCTCAGCTGCTAACAAAACTTTTCCTAATCCAATTAGGATTATATAGATCCAAAATGCTTCTTTTACTGCCTCAGCTGCAGCAAAGTCCCACTTTTATTGTTTATTCGGCAACAGTATCTTGCTTGGAAGATTTCCAGCTCACTGTTCCGATATTCAAACTATATACGTACCCTTATTGCGACTTACAATCATTTTTATCGGTTTGGAAACTTGCACTGGTGAACCCAGTCACCTCAAGTTCTCAATCTCCATAACTTAATAAAGTATCATTAGTTCGTCTAAGATACTTAAGGATGTTCTTAACATCAATCCAGTGACATTCACCTGGATTGGCCTGATTGTGTCTACGTGTGCTCAAAGCATATGAGACATCAGGTCATATACATATCAAAATATACAAACACTGAGAGAGTGTCAGCAAATTTTCTAGATCTATCCCAGTAGATCTTTATTCCTAGAATAAAGCCTGCTTCTCCCAGGTATTCTATTGAGAATTTTTCATGAAAGCCAAGCTTTCACCGATTTTAGTATGGGAATGTTATTGCTAAGAAGCAATACATCATCAACTTATAGGACATTCATTGTCAGTGCGCTCTCACTAACCTTCTTATATACACAAGAATCATCTTTGTTTTGAATTAAATCATATACCATTATGATTACATCAAAACGCTAGTTCCAAGGATTCAATGCTTGCTTCAATCCATATATGGATTGATTTAACTTGCAAACCTTGTTTGCATGTTTTGGTATGACAAAACCGTCAGGATGTTGCATACAAACATCCTCCAAAAAGTTTCTGTTAAGGAAAGCGGTTTTGGCGTCCAGCTGTCATATTTCATAAACGAAATATGCAGTTATAGCAAGCATTATCCAAATGGATTTAATCATGGCAACAAGTGAAAGAGTTTCGTCGTATTCGACACTATGTCATTGGCGATACCCTTTCTGTACAAGCTTAGCTGTGTACATTTGTATGTTGCCATCCATGTATGTCTTCCTTGAAGACACATATAGTACCAATAGGCACAATGCCTTCTGGTACATCAACCAGTATCCAAACTTAGTTGGTATATATGGAATCCATTTTAGACTTCATGGCACTTTGCCATAAAAGGAGTCGATACCTTGTATCACTTCCTCATACGTAGCTGGTTCATCTTCCCCAATAAGATTGATATCTACATGAGGTGAGATAAAAAACCCATACCTCCTAGGTTGTTTTCTGACTCTCTCCGACCTACGCGGTTCTTGTATATTTGAAGATTATTGGTACAGTTTCATCCCTGATGAACTGTTGGTGTTCCGTGAGGACTCGGTGCTTGGAATAGTAATACTCTGATTTTCATCGAGTTTTACTTTCCTCCCACTTACCACTGCATATAGGAATTCCTCTTAGGAATACCGCATGGAGAGCAACAATTACATTGTTATATTGTGAGTTGTATAAGTACTATACTTTGGTTTCCTAGGATAACCAATTAAAAATAGGCATTTATCTGATTTGGGTTCTAGTTTGGTATCATCAAAACGTATGCCCAACATTCCCAAATCTTCAGGAATGAGAAATGTTAGGGTTGGTGCTCCGAGTGCCAATCCGGATCGTATTTATGTCCGATTCATTAATACGAGCAGTTCAATTTTCCATAATATTACTAATTTTACTGGTAGCACCCTTGTCTTTTATACACTTATTCGATCTAATTTGATTACGATTAGATCGAAACTGAATCTGATTCAGTGATACGTGTATATTAGACAAAGACCCTAGGATTTACAGTATAGTGCGCAGTTACAACATAGTTTGTAATTGACATTGGGAAGCGCACTATTAGTTGTATATCCTTAAATAAAGTTCCTGGTCAAGATTTGTTAACACTGGTCGGTTAGTAAAATCTACTGAGACCAGTACATGTCGTATATCGTGACTTGGTTCGATGGTTTATCCCAATGAATCATGAGTCTTGGGAGACTCGTATAGACATGTAGGTGTTTATTTGATAAGACACCGAACGACTCACTGAAGGTTTCCTAATAGATGGTACACCAACGTCAATAGGAACCTTCTCGAGTTGAGCGAGCATAGTGGTCATTCGACTTGAGATACAACAGTGGGATATATGAGTTATCATCGACACTTTGATGGCAATCACGTCAACGATCTATTCATGATCAGACCTCCACCTGTTCGTTGGGTGTGGACTGATGCTCATGATATCCAGTGCGTATCAAGACAGGATCCGTCAGTCCTGTGTACATGGCATAGGAATCCTCACGTGTTTATGATCTAGTAAATCCATGGCCGTGGTATAACGTCGGAAACCAGTTCCGAGTGTTATTTCGTGATCGTAAATTGAAAGTCGACTGTATTATACCGAACAGATTTGACATTCTCATCTATATCCCAGGTATAATACGGATAGCCTGTAACGGAGGGATTATACGTATGCAGTGACCTCGACTTGTATAGTTTAGCGAGATTATCTGTGGTCGTCATAATCTATGAGTGGGTGGATTATGGACACGAAATTGGATTTCGTGACGGATAGACCTAAACTTAAAGAGTCCCACAATATGAAGTGTATTCGTTGAGCACTTGGGCAACTTGATAGTAATAATACGGATTATTCATAATACTTCACCGGATTAAATAAGTTAATTCAGATCGTTTAATCGGTTAAATGATAACACATACATTAGGGAATTTTTGTCCGATAATAATTATTGTGTATTTGTATTTGATACATAATACGATTAGATACACATTAATTATTTGTCAAATGAGATTTTGACACATGCCATAAATATATGTATTTATTATTTAATGTAAATAAAATACATATATTCGTGTAAATTAATTGTTTAATTATTTAATAGTTGAATAATTAAATAATTAATTTTTTCCAAGCTTATCCATTAGTCATTATTATATATGATATATGGTGACAAATAATTGGCTACAAGTGGCATGTAATGTTTAACTTTATATTTGTTCAAATTTGATTTGATGATAATAAAGTGAACAATTTTTAATTGGATTAAAAATTAAAATGACAAAAGAAACCCCTATTACTATTACCTAAGTCGGCAGAGGCATTTAAAAAGGAATTAAATTTTTTCATTTGCTTCCTAAGGAAGCACAATGCCGTGAGTTCCTCCAAAAGAAACCCCAAAGTTTTGCTTGATGATTCAAGCTTGAAGAAAGAAGAAATCCAAAGGAAAGGGCTATGGAATTAAGTGGATTAAAGGTAATTCATCAAATCCCTTAGCTAAGAAATTTGTTTCTTGTTTCCTTGTTGATCTTATGAGATTTAGGGTTTATTCTTTCACATAAATTTGGGGCTTTTGAGTTTTGGTGGTTGTATGGGTAGTAAAAAGCATGTGTGAAGTGTAAAATGGATGAAATTATTGTAATTTCTATCCAATTTGTTCAAATTATTTTTGGACATTTTGTTGCCATTCTAGAGTGTGGTAACCACTCTTATCATGCCTATAATTTTTCTAGAGTGATTCATATGTGTGGTGACTTAATATGGTGTGTTGATTAATTTTATTAATCTTGGAATTTTGGATTAAAAAGCATGAAAATGAGTAATTTCGGTTCTGCAGACCAGATATGTTAAAACTGGAAATTATGGGATGATTTTGATGTCTTATGAATGTAATGGATGTATTTTGGGAGTTGGCACAATTTCCGGAAAGTGTTTCGGAGTTGAAATAAGCGAAAACAGCCAAAAACGGCATTACCGGGTGGATTTTGAGCCAACCGGGTGACAGCTGTGAAAACGATGATTCCATCACTGTTCAGGCTGCCCGTGAACTGCCCCGATACTATTGGAGCTGACCTGGGCAGTTTCCATAACTGTCGGGTAGTCGGTTCAATCAAAAACACGTTTTAGGCAATTTTGCGAAAAAACAGTTTTCGTGAAAGTTTCGCGAGTTTTCTCATTATTTATGTTAATATATGATATTGAATAAATAGGTTTAGGTGAAATATGAATTAATTATTCATATTAGATACTGAATAATTAATCCGATATTTTGAAAAGTTTTAAAATACGATTTCGCCCGAACCCGCGCTTCCGCTGCGCCCATCGCCTAAAACCCCAACAAGAAAACCCAGTTTCTTTCCTGTTCATATCTAATATGAAGTCTGTCTAACAAATTTTCATGGAACCTTATTCAAAATAAGTATTGCATTTTTTAATGCGTATCCCTATAAGGAAATTGGTAGCTCAGAACGACTCATATGTTTAAGTATTGTCCATCATGGTCTGACCGCAATGTTCTAATACTTTATCGGTCTGTTTTCTTACTTTGTGTCGAAACTCTTTGAATTACTCAAAAGTTTCTGACTTGTGTTTCATAAGATACACATAACCGTAAAGTGATGCCACATCCGTAAAGGTTACAAAGTATTCATATCCATCTCTAGCCCAGCTAGACATGGGCCCACTTACGTCACTATGAACGAGGACTAACAGATTGGTGGCACTTGCACTTTTACCAAGTAAAAGGTGCTTTAGGCACTTTGCCTAATAAACTAGATTCGTAGACATCATATAAATTAGAATCAAATCCGTCCTAGTATCCACTCTTCGAAAGTGTGGATATACGAGTCTTGTTAACGTGTCACAGACAACAATTCCACAAATAAGTCTCATCTGATTAAATCAGTTTGAACGATTTTTTTGTCATGTTATACGTTTGATATTCATTTATATTCAAAATCTAAATATTGTTATTCACATCTAATGTGTTTATCTCAATATCATTTTTATAAAAAAAAACACTTAGTGTTCTAGAATATAAAGGTATACCTGCAACGGGTTATACTAGATATAGAGATAATGTTTCTAGTCAAACTAGGTACATTATAACAGTTTCCTAATTTAAGTACATACCCAAAGGGTAGTTCCTAAACTTAGGTTCCCACAGCCAAAACAGTGACTCTCGTCCCGTTTCCGACTCGTAGGTCGATCTCACCTGAAGCTAGTATCCTGCTAATTAGCAGATCCCGCACATCAGTACATATGTTCATGTACCACATCTAGTATTAAAAATCCAATTTTAATACCAGCAGTGAACATGTTTATAACAAACATACTTGAAGCTGGAACCTTGTCCCTCATTCACTTCCTTCATGTCTGCCTTGTCCATATGGTAGTCACACTTCTAGTGACCCTGTTTGCCACAGTTTAGACAGACAACTTGGATATGTCCTTTTAAGAAGCTTTGGTTGTGCATAATGGATTGAGCACTAAAGTTATCATCACCACTATTTGCTCAACTCCAAGCTCAAGCTCGAGAGGTTTCTCTATTAAATATAATAACTTCCGAGTTCCCAGGACTATCCTAAAGTTCTATTCCCAATCTGAAAATTAGAGCCGTTTAAGTACATTTTCACCCAGGATTATGTTTTAAACGCTAATCTTTCAGTTATCTTGATTCTAATAGTCCAACTATCCAATCAACGATTTCGGGTACAATCAAATATAATGATTACTATAGTCTAACTATGTAATCAACTAATATTGATTGGTTACATTCAAATGTATTGATTACTATAATCCAATTATATAATCAACTACAAATGAAGTAGTTTGAATACAGTCCAACTGTTAATTAAAACAAAAAATAAATATTAATGACGGAAAATGAAATGAGCGCGTATTGGTAAGTATCTAAACGAAATTGAAAATTTAATACTTGCCTCCCAATATTTTTCGGCGAGCCTCTAACCCTCTGTGGAGTACTCGGGAAACCTAGTTTCCTAGTGGGCTAGAATCCCATTAAATAACACACAACCTTGACTTTGGCCAACAAGTTGTATGAAACTTAACTAGGTAGATCTCTAAGATCAATTGGATCCCATCCAATTCCTAGATCCAGTAGGTGGACATCCAAGTCCGAAACATATATCTGATATATGCCAATATATCCAATATATTGCCTAACCTTTTCCTCTAAATCAACTAAGCTTTGGCTTTGGCACAACAAGCTTAATGATTCTAGTTAAGCGTGACCCATTGACCTTGGAAAGCTTCGTAATTGATGTCGATGGACAAGAAGTGATCTTGACTTTGGCAACAAATCACAACTTGGACAAGACATGCGATGTGGAACAAAGCCTTCATGATTCAAACACATCCGCGATGGACAAAGGTTTTGACTTTGGCCAACAAACCAGTGACAGTCTTGGATCTTGAGAATGAATCATTCAATGGAAGGAAAGCGCTTAATATTTGTTGAGGGTTTTTCGCGTAAATTGGCAACCAATTTATTATCTTTGATTAGGTCTCATCATACACCCTTAAGCATGCATTCTAAAAGCATAATAAGGCGCGATAAATAAATAAATAATGATATACTGATGGATATATGACAAACTTGTTCCTAGAAAAAATCTCTCCATTTCCTCTCTCCCGCTAGCACAATCCATACTTCTACCCAATTACATAATACTTCTAAAGAAACCTCATTTACATTGAGGGGAATAGGTGAGAAGAGAAATACAATGAGAAAAGAGGTAATAGGGTGGACACGCAGGTCCAATTTAATAAATTCTAAATTTATTACAACAATTTCCAAAATTGCCTTCACCCATCTAATATCCTTCCGATATACATTATTCATTCATACATCCAAGTATTCACACAAAGTATGTTATCAATCAATCTAATCTAATTAATTAATCTTTGATTAATGACCATCCAATGTTCAAACAACGATTTGATTTGCGCAAGTCAAACTCGTTTAAGAATAAATACTCAAAGTACGTATTCTTGAATTATATCGAACTACAATTTTAAATCCAATTTAAATTGTATCCAATACTAATTCATATTTAATTCCAAATTAAATAATTACACTTATTTATGTGCCTTAAAGACTTGGATTCCAAATCCAATCTTAATGGGTCTCAAAGGCCCAATTAGTATCCAATACTATTTAATTAAAGTCCAATGAGCTTTTAATTAATTCTTTAGGCTTGAGATTTCGGCCAAAATGGATCTAACCCATAATTCCTAGGCCCATTAGGAATCACCCTATGTCATAGAATCAATTTTGGCCCATTAGGCCCAATTAAATTATTAAAGGCCCAATAGTCATATTTGGACTTTATGGAAATAGTTTTAGGCCCAATTGGATCCAACCAATTATCCTAAACCAAACTTGGCACAACTAAGCCCATTAAGCCTAAATACAACAATTAAATTAATTCATTATTCCAAATTAAAAACTAATTCAATTCAAGTGTAATTACCATAATTAATTAATTAATATAATGTTTCCAAAACACTAATTAATTCAATTAATCATGCTCATCATTTTCAATTCATGTCTAACACAAATTGAAGCAAAATCAATCTTTAACATGCTTCAAACTCACGGCAAAGGCATACAAAAATCATTCAATTTGATTTCAATCCAATTTAAATCAACATTCAATATTTCTATCATGCCATCAACACATCCAATATGTCAAATTTCAAAAAATTCCCATGAGCTAATTCTAGGATATATTCGGCCAAGCATGTGAATTTGGGGAAAATTAATCTAATCAATTTTTCACAAAATCAATGACATACAAATCCAATTTAAACATCATCCAAGCTCAACCAAATCATTAATTTAAGAAAATCAAGCTCCAAACACAAAATTCCCAAATTAAAGTTTAAGAACCTTAGAATTCCAAATCAAACTTAGATCGCTCTGATACCATTGTTAGTTTTCTTAGAACATGCCAAGATCTCTAAGTTGTGATTTGTGTGTGAATAAATCAAAAGAGAGTTGTGGAATACTCACATTGATCGGATTGAGTTCAAAACTTTTTCCTTCTTTGTTGGATGTGTTGGAAGCTACAGAGTTTGAGATCGAGTTCCAAACTCTCGGGTAAGTATCCCTATCACCTTCACTTGACTCCTTTAAATGCTAGCTAGAACAAAATAAGCTCAAAATCGCCCTCCAAGAGAAGTAATATTCGGCTTGGGAGAGAGGGATCCAATCGGCCTTAAAGAGGCAAGGCCATTCAGCCTAGTTCCATGGCCATTGGGCCAAGAAGTGATCCGATCGTCCAAGATCAATGGCCATTCGGCCAAGATACTTCAAGGACATTCGGCTAAGGTAGAGAGAAAAGAGAGAGAGAATAGATTTTGCGTTTTGTTTCTAAAACCAAAAATTACCAATTACACTTTTCCAAAAGGTGTATATGCTTTTTCCAAAAGAAAAGGCAAAGTGTTGGAGGGAAAATGGCATTTAATGCCTCCAACCACTTCCATCACTCAAGTTGACACTTGATAGACATGTGATGTAAGTTGGTGGGACCCACTTTAATTCAAAATTCAAGTGGCTTTCTCAGCACACTTCGGGCTCGGGTTCGTTTAATCCGATTAAACAAATTTTTCGTCGCGACATAATTAAATCCAATTTAAATAAATAATAATGCCTATCAAAATTATTACGGAAATCGCTCGCGAATTAATTCCAAATTAGTTCGTTCGCTTGAATTAAAATCCAACTTTAATTCCGCATTAAAATCTAATTTCAATTAATATATCTAATATATTATTTTAGCCCAATTAAATAAATTAAACAGTAAAATCTAATTTAACTATTGAATTTATTACCGATTAATTCCAAATTAATCGTTTTCTCTCTCTCGACGAATTTAATCCCAGATAAATTCTCGACGCAATTAATCCCAAATTAATTCATTCTCTTTTAATTAATCCCAGATTAATTAATTGTCGTAATTAATCCCAGATTGATTTTCTCTCTCATAATTAATCTCAGATTAATTTTGTTCGAGTCAAACATCATCGGTGAATCTTCGGGACGCAACCCAAGAGATCCCTGGTTATATTGGCAGTAAATGTGATTATCGGACTATCCGAATACGTGCGTACCCAGTACCACGTCCTTACCGATTTACAAGACATGGTTGGCTTCTAGCAAAGCATCGTGCCTACCCAATTCTCCAGAAATATTCTGTAAACGAATATGTAATCTTTTTCAGATGTAGTATACATAGTATTGCGTATTACGATCCAGTATCAGATATCACATGCTAGGTTTGGGGCTGGAATTGTGTCTGCCCCGTACGAAGTAAATATCGAATCTCTGGTAACTAGTCTCTATAATCGGATAATCATGACCTTGTAATATTATCCCGATAGCTGCAGCATACAAGAGTACCAGTTCCGTATCCTACGTGATCATCATCTCCATATGACTGAAGTGATACTTCCATCTTGACATCACACCCAATACACTACGATTCTCAATATACCCAGAAGAGGCGTACACAGAACCTGTTAAAGCCCCTGACGACCAAAACCAAAGTATATTGATTGTCTCAAGTATTAGCGTTTCAAGTCTCAGGTTAAGACCAAACACACCTACCCTGATTCGGACTTCCATAGACACATAGTCATACTACCAATGGGATTCCGAGGGGTCTATCCAGAGCGATGCTGTTTCCGTACCATCGGTAAACACAACCTCCTATTACACTTGCATGAGTATCCAATACCCAAATATATGAGAACTATGATGTTACGCTTCCATAACACGCACAAGTGTAATACTAGCCTATTCCGCATTATCGATGTCCAGTCTCGATAATACTACGACTAGGGTATTTAATGATTAAACCTTTGTGGATTAAATTGTCTCATATCTTATTAATCTGGAACTAATCATAAGGACTTTTATCATTTATATATCCCGGTAATCCAATTACAAATGATACAAGAGCAATTTCCTTTGTCACATAGTTAATTTGTACAACAACACAATATTCTGTACAAATAGTGATGCTATGGGTCATAATTGTCCAACACCTAATTCACCCAAAATCTGATTTTAAAAAAGGAAAGACCATTATAGCCTCTTGTATAAGAAATAGCCTCATAACCTATTTTTGTGCCTCCAAAGTATATAAGAACGCCTAGAGCAAGGTAAGGGCGAGTGTTTCAACTGGTGCTGGATTTTGAAGGCGAAGACTGCAACAATAGTTCTTTCTTCCATTTTCTCTCTACTTTATTTTTATGAGTCCTTATTTTATATCTATAATGATTAACATTAGTTTATTGAATATTATGATAAGCTAATTCATTAAATTTAGGGTTGTAATGGATCCCAAGCATGTTTTAATTAATTAAAGTGGATATTTTTATTCTTTTGAATTTGTTATTCATTATTTATTATTCTCTTTGCTTGAACGCATATTTTATTTGTTTGGCCAATAATAAAATATTCTTGGTAAATCCTTAGGAACTCGATAGAGGAAATTATGATTAGTCGTGGGAATAATAGTGTGTGATCCTATTTATTGATTAGCTTTCCCTTCAAGATAGACATATACCTATAGGGCATACATATCAATATTAGAGCCTGATCTTAATGAATTTGATTTAAATTAATTAATATAGACATATAGTTATTTATTTTGAATATTTTCACCTGACCATCCAAAGAGACATGCGAATAATTTAGTGTTCTAGGTTAATGATTAGTAACAACAAACCAATCGAACGAAAAATACATGGACACATTACGTGCATGCTTAGGTGAAGTTAGAACCCTAGGTTATTCTATCTATAAGGTTTTCAAAGTATGTTATTTACATTTTATTCAATTTCAATTATATTTCGATAATACAACTTTTCTTATCAATAGTTTAGTTTAAGTTAAGTAGGTTAATCGTAATATTAATAAGAGAAATAATAAGTCCCATGTGGGTACGATATACGACTTTTATCATTGTATTACTTGAGTGATACGTGCACTGACGTGCTAGATTTATAAAATCACGATCAAGTTTTTGGCGTCGTTGTCGCGGACTTAGTTTATTTTTATTTATTATTATTAGCACAACAATCTACTTTTTTAGCTGAACAACCCTTCTTTTTTTGTTTTTGTTTTTGTTTTTGTTTTATTTCAGGTGGTTGAAGTAATCGATTACATTTGGACGATGGAGTCATTAAGAATTATAGAAGTTATGCTACACCTCATGTCAGTGAGACACGGTTCGATTTTTTGAGGCCTGTTTAGGGATAGAAAAATCCAGATCCGGACGCATTTTCATTGCCCCGGGTCCGGACCCGAATACCTGGTCCGGATCTGGATCCGGATACGGATACCCATTTTTTTATTTTATTTTATTTTTAATTGTGTTATTTTATATTTATATTTGTATTTTGTCAATTGTATTAGTTTTATTTCAATTCTTTTATAATTTTTAATTATATTCTATTATATTTTTATTTCTAAATGTATATTATTTTATTATTATATTTTAAATTATTATATTTATTTATTTTTTCCGGACTCGGGTCTATCCGGGCCAGACCCTTGCAATCTCGGATCCGGATTCGCTCGGGTCCTTATTTATTAGACTCGGGTCTGGGTATTTATTCACCGACTCAGGTCTACTCGAACCCGAGTATTCCGAGTCCATGCGGATCCGGGCCGGGTCCAGGTAAATTTGACACCCCTAGATCTGTTGTCCTGGCCAACAACTATCAATGGATGTCAAAGAGAAGTAACGGGATGTATGATCAAGTCTTTCAGAGCATAATGATGAGATGCGAAATATGTGAGGGCAATCACCCGAGTGGTCATCACACGTTTAACTACAATCCAGGGTGGAAAAACCTTCATCATTTTATATGGCCCAATAATGAAGGTCTCACATATCCCACTAAACCATAGTATCCGTTATATCAAAAACAGTCTCAATAATTTCCTCAAGAATCAAAACCATACATGGAGGAATTGTTTATGTCAACGGCCAAGCTGAACAAGCTTGCTACTGAGCTGAATAAGGAAAACATGAAGAATATGGTTAGATTGGAAGAAATTGTACAAAGCCATGCCGCATCTTTGAAGCGTCTAGAAGACCAATTGAGACAACTAACCAATAACCAGAGCTACATACATTAAGAGACACTACCTGGTGACACTGAAGAAGGCCCATGGAATCAAGATATTTACAAGGATACTGTAATAGGGACATAGGCAGAGCCGTGTATAGAGACTGAAGTGTCCTTCAAGATATTGGAGCATGCATTGTACAAATGTCTGATGGAGAGCTAAATGAAGAAATTCAAATGTACATCTATGAGGAAGTTGTGGAACAAAGAGTTAGGGTATAGTAGTTGTGTGAGCCTATTGAAAATCTCATGACACAATGAGATCAATCGCACCATGAGGAAACTAGCATCATGGATACCGCTAATAAGCTTGACAGAATGGCACAACCATTCAATGTCAAGCATTATACTAGACTTCCTGATGATCTAATCTTCCATTCGAGACCTCATAAGGATAAATATTTAAAAAGGGTGGTGGGGGCACTGAGTAGAGAAGATCTTTATTTACCACATCATTTTTGAAAGAAGAGTTTGAAAAGTAATGCACATGGAACTGTCCTATCTATGACATACAAAGCTACATTGAAGCATCCTTGAAGGAATATTTCCAAAGAACGTCTGGATAAAGACATTAAACTTCGCACTAGCGGGGAGGCAACTCACACATTTATTATTTTGTTTCGTTTTTTGACTTTTATTTTTTATTTTTGTGCACTATTTTTGCGTTAAATAGTTTGCATATTTATCAATGCAGGTATAGTGTAACCCACACAGCCCATGCAGTAAAATTTTGACCAACAAAAGCCTGATCAACTCCATACATGGTAGTGTTGTTCCTTACTATTTTATTTTCTTTACTTTCGTTTTATTTTATTTTTATGTGCTATTTGTATGTTTAATTGCATTTTTATCAATACAGGTACTAGTGCAACCCAGACAGCCCGCGCAGTAAAATTCTGACCAGCATGAGCCTAATCAACTTCATGTACAATAGTGTTGTTCCTCACTATTTTATTTTCTTTACTTTCATTTTATTTTATTTTTGTGCATTATTTATGTGTTTAATAGCTTGTATTTTTATCAATACAGGTACTAGTGTAACCCACATATTCCGCGCAGTAAAATTCTAACCAACATTAGCCTGATAAACTCAATGCACGGTAGTGTTGTTCCTACTTGTTGTCTTCTGTATGCTTATCTTACGTTGAGGAAAATGTAAGTTTTAAGTTTAGGGGTGAGTGCATATTAGTATTAGTTCTTTCTATTTATTTAAAAAATTAAAAATATCATTAAAAAATTGAAGTCATAGGTAGTAAAACATAGTCTCATGATGAGTTTGTTTGCTTCAGGATGAAATCTTAGAAAACGATAAGTGCCCAATTGACTTTTATGTGATGCCTTGAGTAGATGATTTAGGTTAAATTCGTAAGCACTTAAAAGTAGGTTTCTACCAGTAAGAACCTAGGTAGGTGACAAAGTGACTAGTTGAAGAAATTGTTTGATGATAAATGACCATTTGCTTAGATATCTGCCTCTGTTTGCAATTACTTATGACATATGGTATGGCTAAGGAAAAAAAGAGAGATCTTTTGAAAAAAATTATGAAAATAGTAGAAAAGAAAAAATACTTTGAAAAATAAAAGATAAACCACCTATAATCAATAAGTGTAAAGCTACCTATGGGCGAGTATTAGGACAATCATGATGAAAAATGCTACCTTAAAGGGTAGGTGAGTCAAAAAGATAAAGAAAAGAGAAGTCATACTATATCGAGCTTAATAGGCAAATATATAGCACTCTTGAGATATCTTGGTTGGTTTGACTCATCGGATCCCAAATTTTGAGATGAAATCATCGAGTTGGCTTTCAACACATTGTGAGTATTGCTTAGATGATTTATTCAAGAACTTTGATTTGAGTTGCGTTGGGTATTTGGAAGGTTCTTTGATTTCATTGGTAGGCATTCTTTGAGGACTACTAGGATTGTTTTATGTGTTTTATTATTTTTGCTTGATTGCATGTGTGTGTTGAAGGACGTTTGTGAGTGTCATCACTGTAAGCCCTCACGAGACTATAACTCGTCCACTAGGGCCGCGTAGGGGTTTAAAGGCTTGTTGCATACGTTAAATACAATCGTGATTCATACGAAAGTGGCCTAGGATAACTTATTTTTAGTTTACTTATTTTATTTTATTTTATTTTGTTTGTATTTTTTTTGCTCGATGACTAGTAAAATGTTAAGTTTGTGGGTATGATGAATGGTTAAAATACACATTTAGGATAGACATATACCTGCAGGACATACATAGCCAATATTAGAACTCAATCTTAATGAATTTGGTTTCAATTAATTAACATAAACATATAGTTAATTGATTTATTCTGAATATTTTCACCTGACCATCGAAAAAAGCTTGTGAATAATTTAGTGTTTTAGGTTAATAATTAGTAACAACAACACAATTGAATGAAAAATATATGAACACATTGCGTGCATACTTAAGTGAAGTTGCAACCATAAGTTCTTCTATATATAAGGTTTCAAAGTCTCTATTCAATTTTAATTAAATTTCGATAGATCAACTCTTCTTCTCGATAGTTTAGTTTAAGTTAAGAATGTTAGTCTTAATATTAATAAGAGAAATAATAAGTATATGTGGGTACGATATTTGTCTTTTATCAATGTATAAATTGAGCGATACATGCGCTTGCATGTTAGATTTATAAAATCGCGATAAATCATATGCCATTATATGATAATACTAAAAAGAGATAATGAGAGGAAAAAATAAAGAGAGAATTGATATCCATTTTTATTATGATTGAAAAAAGAAACTTGCATATAATATAGAAAGAAAATATACTTATTTTTGAACTTGAAAAGCATAAGCATGTGGATGGGTAAATATAGATATTTAATCATGTGTCAGAGATCAACAGCAACTGTTTATGGAGACACATAATTTTTTTTAATAAGTGAAACAAATAAAGTCTTTGCACAGCATTACTTTGTAAATATCTGCAGAAGGGTTAGGTCAAGAACCCTATCCAACAGTAAGGCCGGTGCCTTTCCAATTTCATATTTTTATAATATACTTTGTTTCTCACCATGTGACCTGTTCAATGGGGTTGTACATGTTTTTTTGTAGGTGACCACCTCAACCGTCCAAACGTTAGTTGCAAATATGTGTATACATTTTTTTTTTATTCAAAATTGGTTGTGGTATTTATAAAAGTTTATATGAATAATTTATATATATCAAAAAAAAAAAAAAAATTTAGTACAAGTGTTTATCTTGTTATACTCTCAGCCATTATGAAACATTTCCCTTATTACTCTTGTCACATACATGAGAGATTCTTTGGTGCAACAGTGGTAAGGATGACGTGGTACCACAAGCCAATTAAAAAATGACATATAGAATTTCTTCACCTATTTTTTAGTTGTTTTTTAATTTTTAGCACGCGTGACAATTGATGATTAACTTGTTGCACGGGTGACGTGGTACCACTGTTGCATAGAAGAATTTCCCCACATACAGGCCGCTATCTATTTTTATTTTTTTTATAACGAAAAAATAGTATTAACCTATCTGTGTATAAATTAATTCTGATACCATATAAAAATTAAATGCCTAACCATTATATTCAAAAGCTAACTTAAAATTTTAAAATTAAGAAAATTTTATATACTTAGCACATGATTTAATGTCTCGTACTGAGATATTTCCTTATCAGACATTGTTATTATTTAATTTATATATTTACCCTAATTAATTTTCTTAAGAAATTAAAAAATAATGATACAAGAAACCTGATCACCTATCTACCAGTCTTGAAAATTATGACAAAATTTTTTTGCGTGTACTCTACCTCTTAATTGCTCTATTTCCCTCGCTAGCTTGCTACTGCTGTTATATGAATGACATTTGCTTTTGCTTATATTAAAGCCTTGTTGTTTTTGGGTTTCCTTAACATCACTTCTTGAAACCTACCAAATATTAATTCTTGATCTCTCTCTATCTCTCTTTTAGTTTCTTCTTTCCAAAATTTCAATGGATCAAATCGGGAGTGCACTTCAGTTTCTTGATAACAAGACCATTCTTGTCACTGGGGCAACCGGGTTTCTAGCAAAGAGTATAAATATTTTCTCTCTTCTTTTATTTCTCTATTTTTTCGAGAGTAATATATAAAGCTCTTAAACGGCTTTCTTTTCTTTTCTTGATTGTATGCAGTTTTTGTGGAGAAAATCTTGAGGGTTCAGCCAAATGTGAAGAAGCTTTATCTTCTTCTTAGAGCCGCAGATGCTAAGTCAGCCACTGTTCGTTTCCATAACGAGGTATATTACCGACAGAAATATACACAATGTTGATTCCTTGCAATTTTTTTTTTATTATTTTATTATTTACAAATATGTAATACATACATTGATATACAAATATTCATGTGTGTGATTACAGATCATAGGGAAGGACTTGTTTAGGGTTCTAAAAGAAAAAAATGGTACACATATAAGTACCCTTATATCAGAGAAGATCACTCTAGTTCCCGGTGACATCTCTCTTGAGGATTTGGGAATTAAAGATTCTAATTTAAGAGAAGAGATGTGGAACGAATTAGACGCTGTGATCAATTTAGCTGCCACAACCAACTTTGATGAGAGGTATGTATATACATGGCAAAACACACTGTACTAAAGTGAGTTTTTTTTTTTTTTTTTTTTTAAAATTTTTTTTACTCATTTTAATATGGTGATTCCTTCATTAATTCAATGCAAAAATTAAACAAGAAGTCACTATAATTCATTTATTTTTGGTCCAGATATGATGTTGCACTTGATCTCAACACATTCGGAGCTAAGCATGTTTTGAACTTTTCAAAGAAATGTGCTAAGCTAAAGGTTCTTGTCCATGTATCCACTGGTAATTAACATGACAAGTCCCTACCAAAATTCAATATTTGGAGGTCAATTAAATTTCTTTATGAAGATCTTTATTTGTTTTGTTTATTTATTGGCAGCTTATGTATGGGGGGAAAGATCAGGACTCTTATATGAAAGCTCATTTAAGATGGGGGAGACACTTAATGGGGCATCAGGATTGGACATTGATGTGGAGAGGAAAGTGGTGGAGCAAGAATTGAATGAACTTCATGCTGAGGAAGCAACTGAAGAAGCAATTACACTTGCTATGAAAGATTTGGGCATCAAAAGGTTTGTGATTCAACATCATATATTCTTCAAAACCTTATTTTTAAAAAATAAAAAAAAAAAAAAATTGAGATCTTTTATAATTTCATACTGAATAATAATATGCTAGTCACACTCCCTCAAAATGGGTTGTTTGTTGTCTTTATGTCTAAATTCTAAAATAATAAGATGTTTTTAATGATTCAGAATAGCATTATTGTTACATACTAGCTATATATAGCCACAAGTTCTGGTTTACAAAAGTTTCCAATTAGTGGGGGTGTAAATGAATTTCAGAATGATCCTAAAAAGTCCAACCGAGTTTACTCAACACAACCCTACATATTCAGCTTCATATCTGAAAATAAGTAACCACATTTAATTTACTTTTTTTTTTTGCCTGGTCAAAACAAGAAGGGGACGAAAACTTAACATGAATTTAGATACAATGATTTGAAAATTAAAAATTATAAAATGGTTTAGATATAATCTCGTGTGTATATATATATATATATATTCAAAAACTAGTTAAACATTACCCTTTTTGAGAAATATGGAACAACACCCTTTTAACAAGATTTTACCTAAGCTTTTTTTTTGTTCTCCTTTAAGTTTCTTATTAATTAGAATATCTAATTGTTAAAAAATAGAGTTAAAACAATAAGGGGAAGAAAACTTTCTTAAAATTTTATAAAATGTTTTGATAATTAAAAATTATAAAATGGTTTAGATACAATCTCCTAAGCTTTTTTTTGCCCCATCCTTTAAGTTTCTTCATTAATTAGGATATCTAATTGTTGAAAAATAGAGTTAAATTAGATTATCTAGTTAGCTTGTGTTAAAAAAATATATTTTGTTTTATTAGAGAAACCACTTCACTTTAAAAAAAAAAAGAAACAAAACAAAAAAACAAAAATAAAACGTAACATCTACATTAAACATTAAAGTTTCGTCTCATGTGACATTGTAAACGCTTTTCACAAGGACAAAAGAAAAAAAAGGGAAAGACTGAGTCAAGAAAATAAAATAGAATAGTACTTGAAGGGATTTAAATATATAAGTGACCTCAATTTTAGCACCATATTAAATAAACTACACAACCCAGCCATACTATTTTTGCAGACCACATAAATCCTTCAGGTGGGTGCTCTTTACTTCCTCTGAATTTTTCATACGATATATCAAACTAACAAGTTAAAGAAAGCACGCAGTTATTTTTATATATATGGTTAAGAGTCAACTGCGTTGTCGCTGGCTAGTACATGGACTCACTTTTGCGAATTGGCTTGATAAATAATTAATTCAATGTGGCAACTCTCACAATTTTACTTATCAATTAAAAGAAACAAACAATTTCAATGTGGTAATTTATGGTGTTTCCAAGTCCATTAAATGCAATTGTATAATTTCGTAACAGCTACTTGTAACTTGTCTACATCGATCATAATTTATTATTTTACGTTTATTATTTTATAAGTTAGTGTAGAAAAATAATATCATATTTATAAGTTTACGTTTATTATGACACCGTTTGGTGTACCGTTTTATGAGTTTATAAGCTAGCTAATAAACTAGCATTCAAAAACATGGTAAATGCTAATCTTTACACTAACTTATAAAATCTTCAAACTAGTGTTTATATATTATTAGATGATTATAATGAGACAAATAAATATTTTAATAAACTTTAATTAATAATTCTTCAGAGTTTTGCTCATTTATAACTGAATTACGGTGATATCAACTGTCAACCTATCTCTGAATGTTATTTGTTTTTAAGGTCTCTTGCATTTATGAAAATTAATGTCGAATTAAAGAGAAAAGGACACATCATTATATATTCTACTTTAGGTAATTGTTTAATTATTTTTGAGAAATTATCGGACTGATCTTTAATGAAAATTCAAAAAACACCTTATTTTTTAAATTTATCAGCTAACTACTTTAAGTTTTTTAAAATGTTTTTTCACGTAAAAATTAATAATTGTGAACATTTTACCCTCAAAAATCAGTTTTGAAAAGATTATTTTACACCCAAAAAATATTAATTTGTATTTTGCATCCAAAAATTAGTTGTGAAAATGATATTTTACTCCCCAAAAATAGCAATTTTGTTAAAAATGTCTATTTTTTAAAAGATTGGGTGGACTGCTAATAAATTTAAAACATGATGTGTTTTTTAAACTTTAACTAAAAATTAGGTAGATGGTGGATAATTTCCATTATATTTGAGTGAGGCTAGTTTTAATGTTAAGAATAACTTTAAATTATAATTATTATTTTTGTTTATTTTTAAGAACATAAATATATATAATAATATATCCTTTTTATCTTCATCTATTTATAAATATTTCCAAGGATAATTTTGATTATAATAGTCGAAATTTGGAAAAATTATTCCAGGGCAAAAATCTATGGATGGCCAAACACATACGTATTCACAAAGGCAATGGGAGAGATGCTTATGGGGCATTTGAAAGAAAATATGTCAGTGGTTATTTTACGCCCAACCATCATAACAAGTACTTACAGAGAACCATTTCGCGGTTGGGCTGAAGGTATCAGGTAAGAATATATAAAATTAGCAGTAATTAATTTAATTTGTTAGGATTTCTCAACTTATATATCTTTTAATTTCTTTTCTTTTTTTCTGCAGAACCATTGACAGTTTAGCTGTTGGCTATGGTAAAGGAAGATTAACTTGCTTCCTTGGAGACGTTAAGGGTATTGTTGATGTGGTGAGTATAGTTTAATTATTTCTTTAATTTACTTAATTCGGTATCTTTAATTATAATTATTCTAATGCATGTAATATTCTGTCAAACAAAAAAAAAGATAAAAATTTAAAGGATTGAATTATGCAGATACCAGCAGATATGGTGGTGAATTCTATCATTGTGGCAATGGTGGCTCATGGAAAGCAACCTTATGATGTCAATATTTATCAAGTGGGATCATCTTCAAGACGCCCTTTGACATACTCTAATATTCAGGATTACGGCTACCGTTACTTCACCAAAAAGCCATGGATTAACAAGGATGGGAAGCCTGTTAAAGTCGGCAAACTTACTGTGTTTCACAACATGGCTGGCTTTCACAGATATATGACCATCCGTTACATTCTACCTCTAAAGGTAAAGTTTTCTAAACCTTACCTTATCCCACAAGATAAAACTATTTCAATTTCTTAGCTCACTATTGGCCTCCTCTTTTGTCCATCTACAAGCTTTGGTGTTCACTTGACCAATGGTGTCCTTTAATTTTATAGATTTTGGACGAGTTTTTAAAACATATGATTCATTATCGATAAAAGAGATATTTTTTTAATTTATTATTTTATGAATATTAACTTTTATTAAATTTGTGGATTTTAATTTTGTTCTAAATTTAGAAGCTGAATCAACAGTTGTTTCTCTCCCCTTATGTGAGGAAACCTAATAAGACATGTCATTAATATTATTGTTGGATTCTTTCTGAAATACAGGGACTAGAGTTGGCAAATGCAGCATTATGCCAGTACTTCCAGGGCACGTGTAACGATCTGAATAGGAAGATCAATTTCGTGCTGCGATTAGTAGAACTTTACAGACCATACTTATTCTTCGGTGGCATGTACGTATTGCTTAATTAATTAATTTCTTCATTATATCAATTTGATGAACATATGTTTTTTATTTTACTGGGATAAAAACAACTAATTAAGCTTCTTGTTTCTTAAATACAGCTTTGATGATACAAATACAGAGAAATTACGAATGGTAGCTCGAGATAACGGCGTAGAAACTGATACATTTTACTTTGATCCGAAGTGCATTGATTGGGATGATTACTTCTTGAACACTCACATTCCCGGCGTTGTGAAATATGTTTTCAAATGAAAACAGCAAATTGTTTACTAAAAATATTTTCTACTGGCACTCTTAAATATGATAAGAATTTGTATTGCTAGAGTAATTTATTCTCATGATTTATTATTTAAGGCAGTATGATTATAACTACTGCCAACATGTTGTTAAATTCTTAAATATAATAGTGTTTTTCTAATGTTTGTTTTCGCATTATGGTAAAAGATTATTGTTGGGACAAATTTGTTAAAGTTATTATGTCGATTTAAAAGCAAAAGTGTATTTAATCCATTTTTTTTTTTTTTTTATCATTTATAATCATGAAAATCTTTTGTTGACACGTGCGTAGATGTATACGTAAGTGTGATCTATTGATGTGAAATTACACGGCTTGAGGATACATTATAAAGGGTAATGCTAACCAGTATTCTTAAGAATTCATTTTATGAAAGTTTTTACATTATTTTTATGTGAAATGGAAAAAATTGTCAAAATACTAATTAATTTTCTCTTTTTCTCATCAAAACTTTCCTAAAATAGATTTTTAATGAGTGTGATTAGGATACTCATTAGTATTCCCAATTATAAATATCAACCACTATCCAACATTTATTTTTATTCAGCTGTGCGTTGTTTTCATTAACAACCTAGCTAGATAGTAACAATGCCAACTACACTTTATATTTGGTTCATTATTCTTTAGAATGTCTTCAGGAAATAATATAATTACTGGATTCAGATGTAGATGGGTAAATCTTTTTTTAGTTCATAGTGTGTGAGTAATTACCTAACTAGCTTGTATATTTTTAAAAATTACTCAGAAAAATCCAAAATGTAGACTTTCATACTTTGCATCAATCCTGTATCATTTCCAATGATAAGGATGTGGTATACATATATAACTAGGAAAACTATCATGCTCCCACTCACTTTCTTATAAACACATGGTTCTTTATCGTTCTTGGTGAATCCAGATAATCCAATTATCTCATCAAAACGAAGATTCCAGCTTAGGGATGTCTGTTTAAGTCCATAGACTTCTGGAGCTTACAAACCTAGTTTGAAGTTTCATTGGATACGAAACTCATTCGGTTGTTCCATATAGATATCATCATAGAGGAATCCATTAGGAAAGCGGTTTTCACATCCATTTGCCATATCTCACAGTTATGATATGTAGCAAAGGCTAAAAGAATCATAATGGATTTTAGCATGGCTACTGGTGAAAAAAAAGTTTCCTCATAGTCAATCCTAGGACATTGAGTGTAACCTTTCGCTACCAGTCGGACCTTAAAGGTTTTCACCTTTCTATCGGGCCCTCGCTTCCTATTATAAACCCATTTACAACCAATAGGTTTAATTCCCTCAGGAAGTTCAACTAAGTCCCAGACTTGATTGTTATACATAGAATCCATTTCAGATTTCATGGCTTCCTGCCATTTTCCCCAATCGATATCCAATATCGCTTCCTTATACGTAGTCGGATCTGTTTCCTTCAAGAGGAGAACATAAAGGCTCGCATCATATGTTAAAAATAATATATCAAGAGGCTTTGATATTCTATTCGACTTACGTAGAACTTGTATTGTAGATCCTTCTCATAATTGGATCTATGGTTCCATCTCAGGTTCCTTAATGTTGTGATCAAACTTATCAAGTTCAATATCTCTACAATTCCCACTTTCTCTCAAAAATTGATTTTCAAGAAAAGTGGAAAAATGAACAACAAATACATTTCGTTGCTCAGAATCTTAGAATTGATATCCCATGGAATTTTCAGGATATCCAACGAACCTTTCTTAATATCTTATGGATGTTAGTTTTCCCGTTGCGCAACTATAACGTATGCAGAACAACCCCAAATCTTTAAGTATATAAGACTTGAATTTATACCGAACCATATCTGATAGGGGGTCGTAGAAACAGTTTTCGATGGAACCCTATTCAATATGTGGGCAACAATTAGTAAAACATGACTTTAAAGGTAATATGAAAGATCTGTATAGCTCACATAGATCGCACCATATCCAATAAAGTACGACTTCTCCGTTCAGACAAATCATTGTGTTAATGAGATCCTTGTGTGTTATATTGAGCGAGAATTTCAATTCTCCATTAAATAACTTATGAATTTATTGCTCATAAATTCATCACTTTGATCTAATCCAAGGCACTTGATGAATTTCCTGGTTTATTTTATTATTTCGTTTTAAAATATCTTGAACTTGTCAAATATTTCCGATTTATAGACTTGTCATTCGTGAAAGTCATGAAGTATGTAGAAACAACATGAGCGACATAATTTAATGGACTACACACATCACTGTGTATTAGTTCCAATAAATTTTCAGCACGGTGTCCAACACCAAGAAATATGGCATATGTCATTTTCCTTAGGAAATATGACTTATAAATCGGATAAGGATCTACTGTAAGATTTTCAATCAAACCATCATTTACCAATTTTATAGACGTCTAACACCTATATGGCCCAATTTCATATGCCTTATTCAGATCTATTACTTGTATTTTCCTCTACATTAGGCATCTCTATATGTTTCCAAAACATAGTGATCGTTAGATAAAGAACATTTTCTTTATCATATAAACATAAAACACCATCTTTAAAGTTTATTTTATATTCTTCTTATCTAATATCAGTTAAGATATTATTTCTCTGATAAAAAAGGGCATATAAAAACAGTCATGTAAATCTAATTTACATTCATTAGGGAATCTAGAACATCGGTTCATATGGCTCTGACATCCAATGTCTCGCCATTGCCAACTCTAAGCTGGATCTCTCTTATGTTTAGCCTTCTATTAACTTTTATAGAGTTACAAATATGAGTAGGACTACCGGTGTCTAACACCCAACCACTATTTGGATCTAAGGCTGATGAGATGTCAATAATAGGAAAAATAAAAAGCGTACTTGGGGTTTCTACTTTTCCTTTCAGCTATGGACAATCTTTCTACAAGTGTCCAGACTTCTTGCAGTATAGACATGCATACGAGCTACGAGCGGTCTTGCAGTTTGTTTCTGTTGAAAAATTCTACGGTCCCGAGGATCGATTATCAAGCAAGAAACATAAGTGCGAATACACGAGGAAGTTTCGGAATACTCAAAATGATCGGTTGAGCGATGCGACGAAGAACAAAACTTTTTATGCCATTTGATGTTCACGGCATTTGCTGTTTTTGGTCCTCCTCTATTCGGTCATCTTGGTCCTCCATTGATGCTCCAAGCTCCAAGCTTCTCAAATGGTGATTCCAAGCTCACATGTGCGATTCCCTATCACCTTGGTATATACTCTTTTGAGTGCTAGCTCTTAATGATTTTGCCATAAAATCACCATCTTCATCCTTGTTATTTTCGGCCTTGCCAAACAATGGAGAAGAAAATTGGTTCAAAACCGAGAGAAGGAGAGGAGGGAAAAAGGGCTCCAAAACCGTGAGCCATTACAAGAGAGAGAGAAATGTGTTAGGTTAAAATTGATTTCCAAAATCAAATAATAACATATACCAAAAAATTTGTAAAATGGCTTTCAACAACCCACATCAACTATTCACATCACAAATGACTTGACATCACATCACTCAAAGTGACAAGTGATTTGACGCTTGATGTGACTAGCGATTTGACGCTTGATGTGACTTGTGGGCCGCACTTAAGTTTGCAATGCGAGTGCGCCTGCAAACACTCCCGGGCTGGGGTTCGCTAATTCCAAATTAACGAATTTTCCGTTGCGACGTAATTAAATAATTATGCCTAGCAAAATCACTATTCACATCGCTAATGAATTAATTCTAAATTAACTCGTTCGCCCGAATTAAAATCTAATTTTAATTCCGCGTCGAAATCCAATTTCGTATAATATATCGAATATATTATTTTATCGATTAATTCCAAATTAATCGTTTTTCTCTGCTAAACCTGAAATGTTAAAGAAATGGGTAAGCTCACGCTTAGTGCAATGGATCACAGCTTAGTGCCGTGGATAAACAAGTAACAAGGTGGATCGAATAAGTATTTCATACTATAAATAAGTACATAAGCTGTAAATCAATAGATTCAACATTTACTTGAAATCATAAATCTCATAAAACTCATACTGCTCAAGAATACTCTGAATAATAAAGTTGTTTATTCATCTATATGCACACTCTCGTGACAATACGGCAAAGCTGGCAACATGGGGCATCCCCATGGCAATAACTGGCATCCGGAGCAAAACTGGCAACATGAGACCTCATCTCACGGCAAATAAACTGGCACATATATGTACACAGGGTGCATCCTAACATAAAAATCATTTCCAAAATCCATGCCCATATATCTCAAATCATGCAAGTTTCTCATATATCACAAACACATGATTTCAACATAATCAATATTTGATCCATATTTCGTAGCAAAATATATAAACTTTCTAAAAACAAACTCATTTAATGCATTACCTTAAAATTAATTTAGGAAAACATACATACTATATACTTTTGAAAACATCAATGTTACAAGCTTATCCACGCACCTGGAGAGCTGACTACAGATAAAGGAATTAGGCAGCATGACCGTCCCTGCTTACGGTATCACGTTCACCTAAGAGTCAAAAGAATTTACTGTAAGGAACATAATCATAACTAGAATAGACGAAAGAATATGTGAGAAACGTGGTTCGGTCGCTCTCGCAAACTTAACGAAAATTAACATTCGGAGATTCGTTACTACTTGGAAAGGTATGAAAATCACGGAGGAGACTCGGGAAGTCGGCAGCAAAATTCTGCCTGGCGCGTGGGGCCCACGCGTAAATGTCACACCCGTCCCCTTAGGTAGGGTAGGGGTGAAACGTAGACTAGAAACTGTCAGAGTTTCCCCTGTAATATGGACTAATACTCCAATACAAGGAAAAATCTAAACTGAAAATATCATCATAACATAGGATCTCCATGATCCAACTCAAAGGAATATCCAAAAAGAAAATACAATATCCTCAGTATCAAATAAAGGCTCAAATGCCTAAAACCAAATAACAAATTCTTCCAACAAAACATAATAAGGACACTCTATTGTTGGCACAACCTTTCTCTATTGGCAGGAAATGATGACGAAACAGTAGATGGAAAGGATGACCTACTAATCTGCTAAACCTGAAATGTTAAAGAAAGGGGTAAGGCTGAGAGTTGATGATTATATTGTATATGGATGCTGGCTATAAGCCAGGTTACATGACGTTCTGCATACATCATGCCGAAATTTCGTCAGATTCAGAGGCTTATGGAGATGGGCTCTCCTGTCTCCTACCGGTAGCATCCTGGCCTAGGAGGGATGTTACAAAGTAAGACTTTCTTGACTGCAATTGGGTCGATCCACTGTCTTCACCGAAATTCTGCTGATTCTATATGACTGCTACTGACCTGCAAAACTGACAAATTGTTGTGGTGTGAGTCATAATGACTCAGTAAGCAATCATGCAAAAGGTTATAAAGTTTTAATTAAATAACTGATTCTTATTCATTTCACAAACCTGACACTTTATTACTGTACCTTTAACTGATCACCACCTGACAACTTCTGTTTGCTATTTACACTATCAAACACCTATAACACATAACTATGTATGTATTCCTATATCATCAACATAAGAAGTCCCTTCATACTACTGATGCACTACACTGAATTCTGTATACTCTCTTTACTCGTTACTAATCTGGTTCAGGTATTTATTATAATTTTCTCTCTTTCACTATCTTGAAATATCATCAAATCGGATACTTAAAAGTCTTATTCTGCTAACTATCTAATCCTCTATCATTATCCATGATTACATGCATATGTTACCATTTCATCATGACTAACATCCTTATAATATGTTTTTTCTAAGTAAGCAAGCAACTCGCACAATCATCCTTGATATATATATATAAATCCTAAACCCAAAGATACATACATACTACCATGCATTAATAGCATATATATGCATCTCAAATGTTAACCAGAATGTACGATCTATATGCATTACTTGTAAACTTTACTACACTTACATACTTGTGACACCCGTCCAGTTTCTAGTCTCCGTCTCACCCCAACCCTACCTAATTAAATGTCACACCCGTCCCCTTAGGTATGGTAGGGGTGAAATCTAAACTGAAAATGAATTTTAAGTCATTTATGTTTTCTTAATTGAATTTTAAGGTAATGCATTAAATGAGTTTGTGACATTTAATTAGGTAGGGTAGGGGTGAGACGGAGACTAGAAACTGGCAGAGTTTCCCCTGTAATATGGAATAATCCTCCAATATAAGGAAAAATCTAAACTGAAAATATCATCATAACATAGGATCTCCATGATCCAACTCAAAGGAATATCCAAAAAGAAAATACAATATCCTCAGTATCAAATAAAAGCTCAAATGCCTAAAACCAAATAACAAATTCTTCCAACAAAACATAATAAGGACACTCTATTGTTGGCACAACCTTTCTCTATTGGCAGGAAATGATGACGAACAGTAGATGGAAAAGATGACCTATTAATCTGCTAAACCTGAAATGTTAAAGAAAGGGGTAAGCTCACGCTTAGTGCAATGGATCACAGCTTAGTGCCGTGGATAAACAAGTAACAAGGTGGAGCGAATAATATTTCATACTATAAATAAGTACATAAAGTTGTAAATCAACAGATTCAACATTTACTTGAAATCATAAATCTCATTTCTCATAAAACTCATACTGCTCAAGAATACTCTGAATAATAAAGCTGTTTATTCATCTATATGCACACTCTCGTGACAATACGGCAAAGCTGGCAACATGGGGCATCCCCACGGCAATAACTGGCATCCGGAGCAAAACTGGCAACATGAGACCTCATCTCACGGTAAATAAACTGGCACATATATGTACACGGGGTGCATCCTAACATAAAAATCATTTCCAAAATCCATGCCCATATATCTCAAATCATGCAAGTTTCTCATATATCACAAACACATGATTTCAACATAATCAATATTCGATCCATACTTCGTAGCAAAATATATAAACTTTCTAAAAACAAACTCATTTAATGCATTACCTTAAAATTCATTTAAGAAAACATACATACTATATACTTTTGAAAACATCAATGTTACAAGCTTATCCACGCACCTGGAGAGCTGACTACAGATAAAGGAACTAGGCAGCAGGACCGTCCCTACTTACGGTATCACGATCACCTAAAAGACAAAAGAATTTACTATAAGGAACATAATCCTAACTAGAATGGAAGAAAGAATATGCAAGAAACGTGGTTCGGTCGCTCTCACAAACTTAACGAAAATTACACGGAAATTAAGATTCGGGGGTCCGTTACTACTCGGAATGGTCTGAAAATCACGGAGGAGACTCGGGAAGTCGGCACGAAGATTCTGTCCGGCGCGTGGACACCGGGCGCCGTTCGTCCAGGCCGCGCGTGGGCCTCATGCGCCTCTACATAAGGCGCGCGTGAGCGCCACGCGCCGGTCGGATGAAGAAAATTCTGATGGCTGAGCGTTCGTCTCTTCCCGGTTCTAATGCCGTTGACAGTTCGTCGATCGAAGTTCCAGATCAACGGGAAATCGAGAAAAACCTCAAAAAGTTTCTTACCGGGATCTCTACAAAAATTGGGAGTTTCCCGAGATGAAACCACCACCAAAATAATCCTCTCGACGAGGTCTACACTTTTCCTTAAAGACTCGGTCGGGTTGAACTTCGGATCGGCCGGATCGGGACCAAAACTCTCTTTTCTCTCTTTTTCTCTTTCTCTCCCTCACGTCTGCTCTCTGACACTTTTTTTTTGTGTATGCTGAATGTTGTGACTTAAAAAACATACATGGCAAATTTCATTTGCCACCCTAAACTTGATCTTAACCACCTTTTAATACCAACTTCCACAAACTTAATAATTTAGTCCTTAAATTTCCACCCACCAAAAATAATAAAATAAAAATAATTTGGTCCCGACACCAACGGGATCCACTTTTCACTATTTATATTTATTTAATTATTAAATATTTGTATTCTGTTTTGGGATTACAGTATTGCATGATTTAGTGGGAGGGGCATATTAGATTAAAAATCCATGATCTAGTTTATGCTTTTGATATTATATGAAACTGCTTTATTTCTGCTAACCGTTTTTCGTGATCTATATGATAGATTTGCGATGGCGGGTCAATCCACAAACCAGTTTGCGCGTATGTTAGATGCGAACAAACTGAAAGGCGCTGAGAACTTTGCAGACTGGGAATTGGATTTGAGGATTGTCCTCGATTCCGAAAAGTTGGGTTATGTTCTTGAGGGTCCTTTACCCCTTGCAGTGGGTGAGGATGCTTCGGAGGAGGAACGCCAAGTTTTTGAAGCTTGGAAGAATGATGATTTAAGGGTTAAATCATACATTCTTAGTTCGCTCTCTCCGAAACTCAAGCAACAATACTATGGAACATCAGATTCTTATAGTATGATAACGCGATTAAGACAATCGTTCGAGAACCAGGAACATGTTATTGTTCACAAGGTCGCCATGGAACTGTTCCATGCGCGTCTAGATGAGGGGCAAAGTGTTAGCCCACATGTTCTTCAAATGATCGATTTGATCGATCAATTGAGGCAACATAATCTTATCCTGAATGACATTCTCGGTAGGAGTGTCATTCTTGGTTCTCTGCCAGCTTCATTCCGCCAGTTTGTGATGTACTTCAACATGCACGGGACAGTCTGCACCTACCAGGAGCTACATAGGATGTTGCTCACGGCAGAAGAGGATCTGAAGAAGGGAGTACCGACTCGCCCACCTAGATCTACTTCTCTTTCGGCTTCTTCCCAAGGATGGTCCAAGGGAAAGAAGAAGAAAGGAAAGAAGAAGAAGGCCTTCGGTCCTCTACAGCAGGCGAAGATAGCCAAGCCCAAAAGGGCTTCTGAAGACAAATGCCACCACTGCGGCAAGGTCGGGGACTGGAAGAGAAACTGTCCAGATTACATTGCTCAGATCAGGAGAGACAGAGCATCTACATCAGGAACTTTTATTTTTCCAGTTATTGATTTATCTTTGGCTTGTGAAGCCGTTACATCCAGCTGGATTTTAGATTCTGCTTGTCCCATTCACATTTGCAATTCGTTGCAGGTGCTGAAGGAAAGTAGGAGGCTGAAGCCAGGGGAGATGCAGTTGCGGTTCGGGAGTGGAGACTCTTTGGATGCAGTTGCAGTGGGAGTATGCGAGATCTCATTACCGAATGGGACACTTTTGTTACATGACTGTCATTTTGTACCGGGATGTGTCGCTAATATTATATCACTTTTTGTACTTGATACAGAAGGATTTTGTATGAATATTAAGAATAGTTCTTTGTATTTATATGATAGAAATAATATTCAGATCCTTTGTTGTCCAAACCAGCATGGTCATTACACATTGCAAACTTCAAAAGATATATTAAATACTGGAGTTAATAAACGTAGTTTACCTGTAATTAATAATACTGAACTTTGGCATATGAGACTTGGTCACATTGGCGTTAAACGCCTTACCCAGTTGGTTAGGAATGGTTTGATACCAGATCTCACCATTGAATCCTATCCAACTTGGGAATCATGTATTCAGGGTAAAATGACCAAGGCCCCATTTTCTGGTGTTGGACACCGTGCCGTTAACTTACTGGAACTCGTACATTCTGATGTATGTGGTCCACTAAGTCAAACTGCTCACAGTGGTTATTCGTACTTCGTTACCTTTACCGATGATTTGTCACGGTACAGTTATGTGTATTTGATGCGACATAAATCGGAAACCTTTGAAAAGTTCAAAGAGTTCCGTAATGAAGTAGAAAAACAGACTGGTAAATATATTAAATGCCTTCGATCAGATCGAGGCGGCGAATATATGAGTGGTGAGTTCATGGATTATATGAAGGAGAATGGGATTCTCGCTCAATATACTCCTCCAGGTACACCACAGCACAATGGTGTATCTGAAAGGAGAAATCGGACTTTATTGGATATGGTCCGATCGATGTTGAGTTTCACAGATTTGCCCTATTACTTATGGGGTTACTGTCTCTTAACAGCCGCACATCTTTTGAATAAGATTCCTTCAAAGGCTGTTCCTACGACACCGTATGAGATATGGTTCGGTAGGAGACCGAATCTTAATTATATTAAGGTTTGGGGTTGTCCTGCCTATGTCAGGGTAACTCAGCAAAGTAAGCTTTCGCCTCGAGGGCAAAAGTTTAGGTTTGTTGGATATCCCTCAAATACGAGGGGATATCTGTTCTATGATACCGAGCATCGAAATGTCTTCGTAGCTCGCTTCGCAAAATTTCTAGAAGTAGAATTTTTGTCAGAAGGTAATGATCATAGAAGGGTTGAACTTGATGAAGTCCAACCTGAAAACAACGAACCAACGGAGGAACCTGAAGTTCAAGTAGATGAACGACCTTCAACACACACACTCCGTAGGTCGGAAAGGGTATCTAGACCTCCTGAACGCTTGTATTTGATACAAGAAAAGAGTCTGGATGTTCTCTTAGTTGAAGAGACCGATCCTTTCACCTATAGAGAATCGATGTTGGACATCGACTCCGTGAAATGGCAAAGTGCCATGAAATCCGAGATAGACTCAATGCATGAAAATCAAGTTTGGGACTTGATTCCGCTTCCCGAAGGAATTGTTCCTATCGGTTGTAAATGGGTTTACAAGAGGAAGCGCGGGCCTGACGGTAAGGTTGAAACTTACAAGGCCCGACTGGTAGCAAAAGGTTACACGCAGCGACCTGGCGTCGACTACGATGAAACTTTTTCGCCGGTAGCAATGCTTAAGTCTATCCGGATTTTGCTTTCTATAGCTGCGTATCATGACTACGAGATTTGGCAAATGGATGTCAAAACGGCTTTTCTAAATGGGTTTCTTGATGAAGAAATCTATATGGAACAGCCGGAAGGTTTCACATCCAGCGAAACCTCGGGTATGGTATGTAAGCTTAGGAAGTCCATTTATGGACTTAAACAAGCTTCACGAAGTTGGAATCTTCGTTTTGACGAGATTATCAGATCGTCTGGTTTTCTCAAGAATTCGGAAGAATCCTGTGTGTATCAGAAGGCCAGTGGGAGCATGGTCGTATTTTTAGTCCTGTATGTTGATGACATCCTAATCATTGGGAATGATTTAGGTATGTTGCAAAGCGTTAAAGCATATCTCTGTAAGAATTTCTCCATGAAGGACCTGGGAGAAGCTTCCTATGTTTTAGGGATAAAACTCTATCGAGATAGACAAAGGAGGCTGATTGGGTTATCTCAATCAACGTACGTAGATAAGATCTTGGAACGGTATAGCTTTGGTAACTGTAAGACAGCAAACATACCGTTCAGACATGGGATTCATCTTTCCAAGAAGATGTGTCCACAAACAGAAGATGAGAAGGTTAGAATGTCTAACCAACCTTATGCTTCGTGTTTGGGTAGCATAATGTATGCCATGTTATGTACGAGGCCTGATATCAGTTTCGATGTTAGCGTAACCAGTCGATATCAGTCCAATCCAGGTAATGACCATTGGATGGCCATTAAACATATCCTAAAGTATCTTAAGGGTACTAAGGATAAGTTGATTATTATGGAGGAAACGAACTGCAGGTTAACGGGTATACAGACTCCGATTTTCAATCGGATCCCGATGATAGAAAGTCTACATCTGGATTTGTCTTTACCCTTAACGGAGGTGTAGTATGTTGGAAGAGTTCCAAACAGGGATCTACAGCTGATTCCACCACTGAGGCGGAATATATTGCAGCTTCTGAAGCCGCAAAAGAGGCTGTGTGGATAAAGAACTTTATCACAGAATTGGGAGTTGTCCCAAGTATCGAGAATGCGATTCCGTTATACTGTGATAATACTGGAGCCATTGCGCAAGCAAAGGAACCGAGGGCGCATCAGAAGTCGAAGCATGTGGAACGCAAGTACCACATCATTCGAGAGATCGTGTCGCGAGGGGATATTGTCGTGTGCAAGGTACCGAGTGAAGACAACGTAGTAGACCCGCTGACGAAGGCCATACCTCCGAAGTTATTTGATAAACACGTGGAGTCGATGGGTATTAGATACAATCGATATTGGCACTAGAGCAAGTGTGAGATTTTGTAGGGGTTGGTGCTCAGAGCGCCAATTCCAGGTTGTATTTTGTTAAATACTTCTGTAAAACATTATTATTAGTAATAATATATGCAGTTTCTATAATATAATCTTATCTATTATATGGTAAAGACATAATGACCAGAGAATGATTAGTCATGATACAGTTGCAAAAGCGTCGCAACGGACATTGAGTCGTATCATGACGTTGTCATTCTCAGACAGTTCCTGGTCGAGGTTTACACTACTTGGTCAGTATAGTAAACCCGTTGAGACCGGTACATGTCGTGTACTGGAATATATGATTCCAATGGTTTCTCAATGAACCATTTGTCTTGGAGACTAGTATAGACGTGTAGGTGTTATAGCGGATAAACACTGAACGACTCACCGAAGATTCTTAATGGATGGTACACCAGCGTCAATAAGAATCTTCTTGGGTTGAGTAGCACTTGTGATTCTTAGACTTGAGATGCCATTGTGGGCACATGAGACATCTTCTACACTTAGATGGCAGTCACGTCACCGACTATCTATTTAGATCAGACCTCCGCCTGTTCGTTGGGTGTAGATAGATCCTCAGGGTGTCCTATGTGTATCAAGATAGGATCCGTCAGTTCTGTGTACCAGAGCATAGGTAGTCCATATGATTAGCAATCAGATAAAACCATGGGCCCGTGGTAAGTTTAGAAGCTAGTTCTAAACATTCTTTTTGAGATTGCTAATAGAATAGTCGACTGGATAATCCCCATAGAGATTTGACGTTTACATCTGTATCTCTGGGATTTATCCGGATACCTGTGACGGAGGAATTATACATTTGCGATGACCTCGACCTGTATGGTTTAGCGAGATTATCCATGATCGTCATAATCTACGGGTGGATAGATTATGGACATGAAATTGATTTCGTGACGGATATACCTGAACCTAGAGAGTCTCAATAATGAAACATACTCGTTGAGCACTAGAGCAACATAAATAAATAATATTGATTATTTATAAAGTCGTTTAATGGTTAAACGCAAGATACATGCTAAAGACACTAGATAGTCATTTACTTAATTATTGTGTATTTACATTTAATACTTGATTAATTTAAATACACATTAATTAATAGTCAAAATGAGTTATTTGACTTATTTCCTAATTGAATATATGTTTTTAATATTTAATGTAAATATTATACATATATTTAATATATTTGTATTTGATTAATTAATTAATTATTTAATTGTTAAATGATTAAATTAATTAAATATAAATATCTTATGTTAGGATAATTAAGTAAATGACATTAGTTGCAATTGTTGACCAAAATAAATATCTAATAAAGGTTATAAAGATATTTATGCAAGTTGATTTAATAATAATGCAAATGAAATTGAAATTACAATTCTTAAATTTGGCCATGAATTTCGGCCAAGGTGTAATTGTTACACATATAAATTTTTTTCATTTTTCATTTCACTAACCTAATACACTTTATCACAAACAAAATTCCATTGAAGAAAGGCAAGAAAGAAAGTGAAGGAAGAAAAGAAAAACCAAAGAAAAAGCTTGGATTTTGTAAGTTTCTTAAACTTACTATTAGAGAGGAATTTGTTCCTTATGATCTAGGCTACCTCTCATGAGTTTCTTAAGTTATTCTTTTCTTATTTCTTGTGGTTTTTGATGATGGAAATTTGTTGAAAAGTGTTGAGCATGTATGATGAACAAAGAATGTAACTAGTGTAGTTATATGTATTCTTTTAAGGTTTATGAAACCAAGTTGCTATTCTAGAGTTGTTGACCCACTCTTAAATGACCTAGATTTGATCTTGAGTTGTTTCATTGTGTTGAGACTTGAATTGGATGAAAGATTGATGATTGAAACATTTGATTTAATGTAATTAGCCTAATTTGTCCAATTTGTGGAAATTGAAAAATTAGGGTTTATAACCTATTCCAAATTTGGGGGTTTTCATATATGTTGAGCATTTGGGTGTGTATATGATGCATGCAAAGTTTCATGTTGATTGGATTTCATTAAGATGAGTTTTGAAGCATGAAATGACCAAATGGTCAATGTTGCCCCCAAATGGAGCTCACGGCTTTGGTGAGGGAATTTTGGTTTTTGTGTCCTATGGTGTTTTGATGTTTTGAACATGATTAATTCATCCTAGAAATGATTTAGAATCATTCAAAATTGATTGGATCAATTTCGGACTAAAACGGACAAAATACCATAAAGGGTAATTTGGTAATTTCACTTGAATTGATTCAATTGAAATTTTATTTCATTATTTGATTATTGGGTTATTAAATAAATATGTTTATTTAATTAATCCGAGAAAAAGTTTTGAAATCTGAAAATCGGATTTTCACCGCTTCCGCTGCGTTACCGGATTCACCCCTATCAGACCCCAACAATGTTGCCAGTTATTTCCGTGGGACAAGGTCTCATGTTGCAAGTTATTGCCGTGGGACAAGGTCTCATGTTGCCAGTTATTGCCGTGGGGATGCCCCATGTTGCCAGTTTTGCCGTATTGTCACGAGAGTGTGCATATAGATGAATGAACATCTTTATTTTTACAGATATTCTTGAGCAGAATGAGTTTTATGAGATTTATGATTTCAAGTAAATGTTTGATGATATTTCAAGTTAGAAAAAGAAAGAAAGCTATTATAATTGTCAAATCTTGACTAGCTCAGAGTATTCAGGAAAGATTTTCAGAAGTATTTTCTAAAAGCACAGTATGTAAGTGTAGTAAAGTATACAAGTAATGCATATAAATCGTACATTCTGGTTAACATTTGAGATGCATATATACGCTATTAATGCATGGTAGTATGTATGTATCTGGGTTTAGGATTTATATATATATATCAAGGATGATTTTGTGAGTTGCTTGCTTACTTAGAAAGAACATATTATAGGATGTTAGTCATGATGAAATGGTAACTATGCATGTAATCATGGATAATGATAGAGGATTAGATAGTTAGCAGAATAAGACTTTTAAGTATCCGATTTGATGATATTTCAAGATAGTGAAAGAGAGAAAATTATAATAAATACCTGAACCAGATTAGTAACGAGTAAAGAGAGTATACAGAATTCAATGTAGTGCATCAGTAGTATGAAGGACTTCTTATGTTGATGATATAAGAATACATACATATTTATGGTGTTATAGGTGTTTGATAGTGTAAATAGCAAAAAAAAAAAAAAAAAAAAGATTGGAAGGAATGCGACTATTACTTTTAAATTGAGTTGAGAGAAGATTTGACTTATGCTGAAGAACCAGTGGGAATTCTTGCTAGAGAGTTGAGACAGCTGAGAAGCAGGACGATTCCTTTGGTGAAAGTCCTATGGGGTAAACACTCGAAAGCGGAAGCTACTTGGGAGCGTGAGGAAGACATGAGGAATAAATATCCTCATTTATTTCCACCCTCTGGTATGTGAATTTCGAGGACGAAATTCTTTTTAGGGGGAGAGAGTTGTAACACCCCAAATTATTTTATTTTATTATTTTTGGTGGGTAGAATTTAAGGACTAAATTATTAAGTTTGTGGAAGTTGAATTTAAAATATGGTTAAGAACCAAGTTTAGGGTGGCAAATAAATTTTGCCATATAAGTATATATTTTGTGCGCACACCACACACCCAAATAGACCACAGCAGCAACCCTTTTTAAAAAAAAAGAAAGAAAGATAAGAAGTGTCAGAGAGCAGACGTGAGGGAGAGAAAGAGAGAAGAGAGAGGTTTTGGTCCCGATCCGGCCAATCCGAAGTTCAAACCTGACCGAGCCTTTAAGGAAAAATGTAGATCTCATCGAGAGGATTATTTTGGTGGTGGTTTCATCTCGGGAAACTCCCAATTTTTGTAGAGATCTCGGAAAGCTTTTTGAGGTTTTTCTCGATTTCCCGTTGATCCAAAACTCCGATCGACGAACCGTCAGCGGCATTAGAACCGGGAAGAGGAGGAGACGCTCGCCGGCCATCGGATTTTCTTCATCCGACGGTGCGTGGCGCTCACGCACGCCTTATGTGGCGGGGCGTGAGGCCCACACGCGGCCTGGACGAACGGCACGTGGTGTCCACGCGCCGGACAGAATCTTCGTACCGACTTCCCGAGTCTCCTCCTTGATTTTCAGACCTTTCGAGTAGTAACGGATCTCCGAATGTTAATTTTCGTTAAGTTTGCGAGAGTGAACGAACCACGTTTCTCACATATTCTTTCGTCTATTCTAGTTAGGATTATGTCCTTATAGTAAATTATTTTGACTCTTAGGTGATCGTGATACCGTAAGCAGGGACGGTCCTGCTGCCTAGTTCCTTTATCTGTAGTCAGCTCTCCAGGTGCGTGGATAAGCTTGTAACATTGATGTTTTCAAAAGTATATAGTATGTATGTTTTCTTAAATGAATTTTAAGGTAATGCATTAAATGAGTTTGTTTTTAGAAAGTTATATATTTTGCTACGAAGTATGGATCGAATATTGATTATGTTGAAATCATGTGTTTGTGATATATTAGAAACTTGCATGATTTGAGATATATGAGCATGGATTTTGGAAATGATTTTTATGTTAGGATGCACCCCGTGTACATATATGTGCCAGTTTATTTGCCGTGAGATGAGGTCTCATGTTGCCAGTTTTGCTCCGGATGCCAGTTATTGCCGTGGGGATGCCCCATGTTGCCAGCTTTCCGTATTGTCACGAGAGTGTTCATATAGATGAATAAACAACTTTATTATTCAGAGTATTCTTGAGCAGTATGAGTTTTATGAGAAATGAGATTTATGATTTCAAGTAAATGTTGAATCTATTGATTTACAACTTTATGTACTTATTTATAGTATGAAATACTTATTCGATCCACCTTGTTACTTGTTTATCTACGGCACTAAGCTGTGATCCATTGCACTAAGCGTGAGCTTACTCCTTTCTTTAACATTTCAGGTTTAGCAGATTAGTAGGTCATCCTTTCCATCTACTGTTTCGTCATCATTTCCTGCCAATAGAGAAAGGTTGTGCCAACAATAGAGTGTCCTTATTATGTTTTTGTTGAAAGAAATTGTTATTTGGTTATAGGCATTTGAGCCTTTATTTGATACTGAGGATATTGTATTTTCTTTTTGGATATTCCTTTGAGTTGGATCATGGAGATCCTATGTTATGATGATATTTTCAGTTTAGATTTTTTCTTGTATTGGAGGATTAGTCCATATTACAAGGGAAACTCTGCCAGTTTCCAGTCTCCGTCTCACCCCTACCCTACCTAAGGGGACGGGTGTGACATTCAACGCTCATCCCAGATTTTCGGGACTGTTCTAGGAGATTCCCAGACTGACGATATAGTCTTAGAATAGAATGATAATTAAGGATAAGTGTTTAAGTGGTGGAATATGGATCAGAATAATATGAAATGAATATTCGTCGCGTTGGAAAACGTGTGGGACCAAGAATCAGTTACGCGATTTTTTTACTATATCCGTTAAGTTTACAGTTTTGGGCACGAAATTAACAAACAAACTCCGATCAAGTTGATTCTTGAACCATCAGACTCGTTTGCTGAGACGAACAACTTTTGTGTTGAACACATTTCGAGAATCGCATCAGAAGGGCTTCGAAAGTGGTAATTTCCGAAAATACCCTTATTAGTGGGGACATATTGGTAATTTCCGGAATTAGATATTTTTATTATTATTATTATTCAGCATATACAGACCAAAAAAAAAAGAGGGGGAAATGACGTGAGAGAGAGAGTGAGAGAATGAGGGACGCAGGCAGTGATCCGGCCGGCGTCTGGACGGCGCACCGGTGGCGATGGAATCGTCTGGTGACGACGTTCACGATGCTGGAGAACGGCGACGCTGGAGAGGGAGATCAGGCGCGAGTTTGGGTCGTCCGATCCCGGCTCGTCGCTTCGAACCACGGCACGAGCCACCTACCAAATCGAAGCCTTCGACGAGTACTACAAGTATGCGGTGTTGATTTTACCGAACGGCGGCCAGTTGCACGCAAAACGAGGAGAGAAGCGGCGGTGAACAGTAAACCCACGACGAACAGTAGATTCGATCGAAATTCCAATCGCACCAGCGCGTTCGTATGGCCGTAGGGAGTCCGAATATGGCCTCTGAATTTCGGTACGACTCCGATTAGAATTTGTTATTTTAAAGTGTATTGATTTATATTCGGATGTTTCCGGTAGTTCCGTAGTGTAGCGAATTAGCATGAAATAAATTGAATATGTTTTAATATGTTAAAACGATTAATGTGGTAGAATCTGGGGAGAAACGGAGTAGAATTGATCGATCCGGTAGGATTAGCGAGTTTCCGGTAAAACGGAGTTTCTCACACGAATGAGCGTAGATGACCGTAACCATGGTTAAGATGTAAATATGATATTGCGAGGGTAATTAAGTCATTCTGGATAGGTTCAGAGGGTTTGAGACCCTTCTGTAGCGTTTGCGGAAACTTTTCCGCAAGTTTTACCGCAAACGCGTAAAATGAGAATCTGAGCCATCTAGCTAGTTTAGAAAAGTATATGAGTACATAGTACAGTAATGAAGTTGATCAGTAGAATCGGAGAGGATTCGTGTATTACGAGAAGGATCCGAAGTTTATTTTAGAATTGTCCAAAGTTCCGCAAATAGCGGTTCTGATTATGTTTTATGATTTGTTTTGACAGATCGGTCCAGGTTCGGAGTGTCCGCGAAGCCAGGTAAGTAACTCATGCTGTGAGTACTTCATAGATTTAACAATGTTCGAAATTAGTAATATAATGGAATTGTATATAGTTATATGCATGAAATATATATATATATATATATATATATATATATATATATATATATATAAAGATGAATGTAGAAGAGAGAAGCAGGTGTAATTATATACACATATAGATAAGAACAAGCAATTATAAGCAGATGTATGAGCAAAAGATAAGCATAAGCATAAAGAAGTAAAGAGATATATATAAATTTGGGTAAAAACCAGTATATATATATATATATATATATATATATATAGAGCATACGAATAAGGTCATGTATATGTTGGACAGAAATATTATTATGTATAACTATTTAGAAGTATCAGACATCAGTAAGCTTTAGATTGAAAGTATAAAAATTACAATTGTGAGAAGTAACTGTATACGTTCAGTGTATGTAGATTGGGGGTTGGTGCTAAGAGCGCCAATCCGGACCGTATTTATGTCTGATTCATGAATACGAACATCTCCTTATTCCATAATATTACTTAATTATGGTTGCACCTCTTGTTCTTATATACATATTTTATCTGATTACGATTAGATTGAAACTAAATGTGGTTTAGTGATATGTATATATTAGACAAAGGCCCGATAATATATAATGCAGTACACAGTTACAAAGTTAGTTTGTAATTGACATTGGGAAGTGTCACTGCTATATATATTATCAAACATAGTTCCTGGTCAAGATTTGCTAACACGGGTTGGTTAGTCAAATCCGTTGAGACCAGTACATGTCGTATATCGAGACTTGGTCCGATGGTTTATCCCAATGAACCATGAGTCTATGGAGACTCGTATAGACGTGTAGGTGTTTATAGTGGATAAACACTGAAAGGCTCACCGAAGATTCTTAATGGATGGTACACCAACGTCAATAAGAATCTTCTCGGGTTGAGTAGCATAGTGGTCCTTCGACTTGAGACACCACTGTGGATGTATGAGACATCCTCCACACTTAGATGGCAGTCACGTCACCGATCTATTTAGATCAGACCTCCGCTTGTTCGTTGGGTGTGGATCGATCCTCAGGATATCCTATGTGTGTCAAGATAGGATCCGTCAGTTCTGTGTACAGAGCATAGGTAGTCCATATATATTAGCAGTCTGTTAAATCTGTGGCCACAGTATACATCGGAAGTAAGTTCCGAGTGTTATTTAAGATTGCTAATAGATACGTCGACGAGATAATACCTATAGAGATTTGACGTTTACTTCTATATCTCTGGGATTATCTGGATACCTGTGACGAAGGGATTATACGTATGCAATGACCTCGACCTGTATGATTCAGCTAGTTTATCCGTGATCGTCATAATCTACGGGTGGATAGAATATGCACATGAAATTGGATTTCGTGACGGATATGCCTGAATCTAGAGAGTCTCAATAATGAAACATACTCGTAGAGCACTAGAGCAACATTTATGAATAATGATGATTATTTATAAATCGTTTAATCGTTAAATGAAAAATACATGCGAACGGGCCGAACCGTCATTTCCTAATTAATGTGTATTTGTATTTAATATATGATATTATTAAATACACATTAATAAATAGTCAAATAAAGGTATTTGACATATATCATCAATATATGTATTGGGATATTTAAAGTAAATATAATACATATATTTGATATATTTGTATTTAATTATTTATTAATTATTTAATGTTTAAATGATTAATATAATTAAAATATAAATATATCACCAAATGATAAAGTTAGGAAATGATTATAAATGTAAATGTTTGACTTTACATTAAAGGAAAAGGTTGTCAAATTGATTTTGACTTCTTAAGATATTTGTTCAAAATTATTGAAAAATAAAAATATCTTTTTCCTTTATTTCTTCATAATTTCGGCCAACACCTTATAAATATAAGAGTTATATTTTTCTTGTTGCTTTTGTTGACTTAAATAAATATCAATAAAGGTGTTTTAGATATTTATTAAGTTGATTAGATAAGTTGATCAAATGAAATTGAAATTAATATTTTTTGTGTTAGCCTTTACCATTTTCGGCCAAGGCAAGTTTTGTACACATATATATTGTTTTCATTTCATTTCATTTGATAACCTAATACACTTTAAAGAAAACTCCATTAATGGAAACAAAGGAAGCTTGTGAGAAAGAAAGAAGAAATCAAAGAAAGCTTGGATTTTAGTAAGTTTTCCAACTTATTATTAGAAAGGAAAATGTTCCTTAGGATCTAGGCTTTAACATATGATGTTCTTAGGTTATTATTTCTTTATTCTTTGGGTTTTTGATGATGGAAGTTTTGAAGAAAGTGTAGAGCATGTATGATGAAGGAAGCTTATGGCTATTGTAGTAATAAGTGTTCTTTTGTGGTTTTGGAAACCTTGTTGCTAATCTAGAGTTGTTGACCCACTCTTAGATGACCTAGATTTGATCTTGAGTTGTTTCATTGTGTTGAGACTTTGATTGGATGGAAGAAAGATGATTGAAGTGTTGGATTTAACCATTTGGTCTAATTTGTCCAATTTGATGAAATTGAAAAATTAGGGTTCATGACCAATTCCAAATTTGGGGATTTTCATATATGTTGTGCATTGTTATGTTTATATGATGCATATAAAGTTTCATGTTCATTGGATTACATCTTGATGTGTTTTGATGCATGAAATGACAAAATGCACAAATTGGCCCACCAAATGGAGCATTCGGCCAAGGATGGAAAAAAATGGGGATTTGATGGTTGATTTTGGTGTTTTGATGTTTTGAACAAGCTAAGTTCATCTTAGAAATGATTTAGAATCATTCAAAATTGATTGATCAATTTCGGACTAAAATGGACTAAATACCAAGTGTAAGGGTAATTTGGTAAATTCACTTAAATATGATTTATTTGAATTTTATTTCATAATTTGATTATTGGATAATTAAATAAATATGTTTATTTAATTAATCTGAGAAATAGTTTTGAAATCGGAAAATTTGATTTTCCACCGCTTCCGCTGCGTTACCGGATTTAGCCCCTAAAACCCCTACAAAATGGTATCAGAGCCAGTCTGATTCTAGGCCTCCATAAATGATTAGCTTATTTTATTCAATTTTTAATCATATTTTCTTGACTTTATACATGCATATTATAATCTAATTTGATTAGATTTAGGGTGTATGACACTTAATGGAATATCCCCGCTATAAGGTTTTAAAGTAACTAGTATTTGGAATACTTGTTTCTTGGTCCGTCTTGTCAATACGGTTTATAAATATCTTTTCGTTAACTACATCCGAGACCGTGCCTCTGCTGTGAGGATGTAGCTGATAGAAATTTATTTATGCCGAATGTATATTAGATACTAGATAAATTCATGCGAAAGCGGAATCCTGAACGTGCCCTAGCTGTCAGGGTTACGCAAGTAACTTGAGTTTATCATTGACAAGTTTAACCTTGGTACGTCTCCTTGTGGGCCTGCCTTCGCAGCGACAACGAGAAACGGCCAGGACCGGAACCTCGGAGTCACTAGTGAGTGATTGACAATTAGTTGTCTACCTGTGAATATACGTAGGCGAGACCGTGCCTCTGCTGTGAGTCGAAATATATGCATGGGGTCCTCTTCCCATTATGGAATTCGATTTAATTATTGAATTCTCGTCTTTCCGTGGGGATTACGGCATTACGTAAAAATAGTGAGACGCACTGCTAAGTTTAAAATATTCCATAACTTAGGCAGTGTATGTTATTATGGAAATTGTCGCTTGTTTGTTTCCTTATTCTTATAGATAGAATTAAACTTTATTTACTGCACACACATATTTTGATATTATCTGACTACACTCTTGGTTGCAGTTATTCTAGAATAGGTTCTAGATACTAATAAACTAGGATATTATTAGATTAGTCTAAACCATCGGGAACTGTTGTTCCGATTTTATTGAAAAATAAAGATGGTTAATGACTTAGTTTCTAAGTCATGATAGATAATCTAGATAGATATCCCCTTTAGGATATAATACTTTAGAGACAATAGTTTCTTATGCAGTAAGAATTGACTTGAATTAGTTCATGTCTCGAGATTCTTGACTGGCATTAGAAAGCCCTATTAGGTATTTGTTTATCTAGTAATGACGTTTCTAAGCTTTAATTACCTTTAGAGGTAATGTGTCTGACACAATTTGCTAATCGGTTATTTACAATTGTTGTGAATAGTTGAATGCAAATAGTAAAGCTAAAGAAAGGATATGATATATTTGTGTATAGAAAATATCGATTTTCACAATACTACAACTATAGGTATTGGATACCAGATCTCCCGTCTAGTTATTTGAATATTGGTTAACGATTGTTTTGATATTTGATATCGGAACTTGCGACTATTGGATAGTCACTTGTTCTTTATAAACAATGTTACATATTTTACAATAACTAGTAGTGTCATTGACGTAGAGATAAACCATAAGAAAAATTATTCGGTA
>SKCR01026762.1:0-62836 GCA_019454045.1 Zanthoxylum bungeanum | reverse complement strand
TGGATTTGGAATCCAAGTCTAAAAGGCACTATTAAAAGTCTAATTATTTAATTTGGAATTAAAAATGAATTAATACTTGATACAATTTAAATTGAATTTAAAATTGTAGTTCGATATAATTCAAGAATACATATTTTGAGTATTTATTCTTAAAAGAGTTGGACTCGCGCAAATCAAATCGTTGTTTGAACATTGGATGGTCATTAATCAAAGATTAATTAATTGGATTAGATTGATTGACAGCATGACTTGTGTGAATACTTGGATGTATTTGTATGAATAATATATATCGGATGGATATTAGAAGGGTGGAGGAAATTTTAGAAATTGTTCTAATAAATTTAGAATTTATTAATTGGACCTGCGTGTCCAGCCTATTATCTCTTTACTCTTTGTATTTCTCTTCTCACCAATTCCCCTCAATGTAAATGAGGTTTCTTTAATGTATTATGTAATTGGGTAGAAGTATGAATAGTGCTAGCGGCAAAGAGGAAAATGAGAGATTTGTTCTATGAACAAATTTTTTATATATCCATCCGTATATCATTATTAATTTATTTGTGCCTGATTATGCTTTTAAAATGCATGTTCAAGGGTGTATGATGAGACCTAATCAAAGATAATAAATTGGTTGCCAATTTACGCGGAAAAACTCTCACTCAAATATTAAGTGTTTTCCTTCCATTGACTGGTTCTCTCTTAAGATCCAAGATTGGCATTGGTTTGTTGGCCAAAGTCAAGATCAATGTCCATCGCGGATGTGTTTGAACCACAAATGCTTTGTTACATATCGTATGTCTTGGGAAATTGTGATTTGTTGGCCAAGGTCAAGGTCACTTCTGTACATCGACGTGGATTATGAAGCTTTCCCATTGTCAATGAGTCACGCTTAACTGGACTCATTAAGCTTGTTGAGCCAAAGCCAAGGCTTAGTTTATTTAGAGGAAAAGGTTAGGAAATATATATTGGATATATATCTCGGACTTGGAGGTCCACCTACCGGATCTAGGAATTGGATGGGATTCAATTGATCTTAGAGATCTACCTAGTTAAGTTTCATACAGCTTGTTGGCCAAAGTCAAGGTTGTGTGTTATTTAACGGGATCCTAGCCCACTAGGAAACTGGGTTTCCCGAGTACTCCACAGAAGGTTAGAGGCTCGCCGAAAAATAGTGGGAGGCTAGTATTAAATTTGCAATTTCGTTTAATACTTGCTTACACGCGCTCTTTTAATTTATTTATCGTTGTTATAAATATATTAGTTGGACTAATATCGAATATTGCTTTCTTTGAACAGTTAGATTGTACAAGACACTACTCCACTTGTAGTTGGTTATATAGTTGGACTATAGTAACCATTACATTTTGAGTGTACCTGATATCGTTGATTGGATATTTGGACTATTACAATCGAGATGGCTGGAAAGATTAGCGTTAAAGGACATAATCCTGGGTGAAAATGTCTTTAACAGCGTAAATTTTCAGATTGAGAAATTGATCTCAGGATATTCCTGGGAGCTGAGAAGTTACTATATTGGATAGAGAAACCTATCGGGCCCTGAACCCGGAGTTGAGAAAATAGTAGAGCATGAGCTTAGGAAGACTCATCGTGATGATAACTTTAGTGCTCAATCTGTTATGCTTGCTGCAATGACTCCTTAATTTCATCATCAGAACTAAGGATTAGATCCTTATACCATGATGTTGAAATCAAAGGATCTTCATAGATCTGACCTTAGATCTTAGAAGTATGAATTGCAAAAGAAGCTCTTTCGCTTGCGTATGTCAGAGGGTACATCTGTCGAGCACTAGGTGTCGCAGATGATTGCTGACATCGAACAGCTAGGTTAGCTGGGCATTACCTACGAGGCCGAGACTTCCATAGATTTGATCTTACAGTCTCTGCCCGAATGCTGGGCGGGTTCATCATGATCCATGAGAAAACTCTTGGAGAGTTAATGGCTATGCTCAATGAGGCAGAGCCAGAGCTTCCAAAAGGGCAAAGGCAAAATTGTCACAGCCTTCTAGGAAGACAAAGGACATATCCCAAGATGTCTGCCTAAACTGTGACAAACGGGGTCACTGGAAGCGTGACTTCCGTATGGACAAGGTAGACATGAAGGAAGTGGAGGCGGGCAAGGCTTCGACTTCAAGTATGTTTTTTATTGTACTAAACGTGTCCGCTACTGGTTTTAAAAATTGGATTTTTGATACTGGATGTGGTACATACATATGTACTGATGTGTGGGATCTGCTGATTAGCAGGAGACTGGCTTCAGATGAGATCGACCTGCGAGTCAGAAACGGGATGAGAGTTGATGTTTTGGCTGTGGGAACCTAAGTTTTGGAACTGCCCTTTGGGCATGTACTTAAATTAGGAAAATATTATAATGTACCTAGTTTGACTAGAAACATTATCTCTATATCTAGTTTAACCCATTGCGGCTATACCTTTATATTCCAGAACACTGGGTGTTTTGTTTATAAAGATGATATTGAGATATACACAATAGATGTGAATAACAGTATTTATATTTTGAATATAAATGAATCTCAAACATATAACATGACAAACAAAAGGCTCAAATTGTGTAAATCATATGAGACTTATTTGTGGCATTGTCGTCTGGGAAAGATTAACAAGACTCGTATATCCACACTTTCGAAGAGTGGATACGTGGTAGGATTTGATCCTAATTCATATGATGTATGCGAATCTTATTTATTAGGCAAAGTGCCTAAAACACCTTTTAGTGGTAAGGGTGTAAGTGCCACTAAGCTGTTAGCCCTCGATCATGGTGACGTTTGTGGGCCCATGTCTAGCTAGGCTAGAGATGGTTATGAATAATTTGTAATCTTAACGGATGCCGTATCGCGTTATGGTTATGTGTATCTTATGAAACACAAGTCGAAAACTTTTTAGAAATTCAAAGAGTTTCAACACAAAGTAGAAAAACAGACCGGTAAAAGTATTAAAAATATTGCGGTTGGACCGTGGTGTAGAATACTTAAACAATGAGTTTCAAGATTACTTGAAAGAGTATGGTATTCTTTCATAGTGGACTCCTCCTGGAACACCTCAATTGTGTGATGTGTCCAAACGGAGAAACCGAACTTTGTTGGACATGGTAAGGTTAATGATGAGTCTCACTGAGCTATCAATTTCCTTCACGGGATACTCATTGAACAGTACAATACTTATTTTGAATAAGGTTCCGACAAAGTCTGTTGGACAGACTCCATATGAAATATGGAAAGGAAAGAAATCGGGTTTCTCATTCCTGAAGATTTGGGTATGTTGGGCATATATTAAACGTTTGGATGCTGCCAAACTAGATACCAAATCGGATAAATGCCTATATGTAGGTTGTCCTAGGGAAACTAAAGGATATTATTTCCACAACCAATAAGAGAACAAAATATTTGTTGCTCTCCATACGGTTTTCCTTAGAGGAATTCCTAAATACAGTGGTAAGTGGGTGGAAAGTAGAACTCGATGAAAATCATAGTGATACTGTTCCTGGCACCGATCCCCTCACGGAACACGAACAGTTCATCAAGGATTAGACTGTTCCATAATCTTCTAATACACAAGAACCGCGTAGGTCGGAGAGAGTCAGAAAATGACCTAAGAGGTATGGGTTTCTGATCTCACCTCACGTAGACATTAGTCTTATTGAGGATAATGAGCCGGCTACGTATGAGGTAGAGATACAAGGTATTGACTCCGCTATATGGCAAGGTGCCATGAAGTCCGAAATGGATTCCATATATACAACCAAGTTTGGACACTGGTTCATGTATCAGAAGGCATTGTGCCTATTGGTAGCAAATGAGTCTTCATGGTGAAGACAGACATGGCTGGCAACATACAAACGAACAAAGCTAGGCTTGTATCGAAGAGGCATCATCATCAACATGGTTTCGATTACGATGAAACTTTTTCACATGTTTCCATGATTAAATCCATTTGGATAATGCTTGCTAATGCTGCATATTTCGATTATGAAAAATGGCAGTTGGATGTCAAAACCGCTTTCCTTAACGGAAGCCTTTTGGAGGATGTTTTATATAACAACCTAACAGTTTTATCACTCTAAAACATGTAAACTAGGTTTGCAAGTTAAATCGATCCATTTATGAATTGAAGCAAGCGTCGCGTTCTTGGAACCAACGTTTTGATGAGATCATAATGGTATATGGTTTCATTCAAAACGATGATGATTCTTGTGTATATAAGAAGGTTAGTGAGAGCTCATTGACAATGATTGTCCTATACATTGATGATGTATTGCTTCTTAGCAATGACATTCCCATATTTAAATCGGTGAAAGCTTGGCTTTCATTAAAATTCTCCATGAGAAACATTGGAGAGGAAACCTTTATTCTAGGAATAAGGATCTATTGGAATAGATCTAAAAGTTGATGGCACTCTCCGAGTACTTGTACATTAGCATATGGCATCTCTCTATCTAAGGACATATGTCTTAAAACTCAAGATGAGAGAGATTCAATGAGTCGGATCCCGTTCGCTTCTGCAGTCGGATCGATCATGTATGCCATGACATATACGCGACCTGATGTTTGATATGCTTTGAGCATCTACAGTCACAATCAGGCTGATCCAGGTGATGGTCACTGGATTTATGTTAAGAACATCCTTAAGTATCTTAGACGAACTAAGGATGCTTTCTTAATCTATGGAGATGGAGAACTTGAGGTGACTAGGTTCACCGATGCAAGTTTCCAAACCGATAAACGCGACTGTAAGTCGCAATAAGGGTACATATTTTGTTTGAACAACAGAATAGTGAGCTGGAAATCTTCCAAGCAAGATACTGTTGCCAATTCAACAACAAAGGCGGAATATATTGTTGCGGCTGAGGCAGCAAAAGAAGCATTTCAGATATATAAAATTCCTAATTGGATTAGGAGTAGTTCTGTTAGCAGCTGAGTTGGGCTACAACACAGGCTAAATAATTACGGTCTCATCAATGATCCAAGTATGTACTTTGATGGTTTCACCTGATTTGAGAGATCACACATCGTAACGATGTGAAGATCGAAAAATCATCTCAGATGATAACCTTGCAGATCCGCTGATAAAAGCAATATCTCAGCAAAATTTTGAGCGACCCGTACATAGTTCAGGTGTTGGACACTTGAGTGATTGGCTATAGGCCAGGTGGGAGATTGTTGGACAATTATGACCCATAACATCACTATTTATAAATAACATGGTTTTTTTGTACAAATTAACTATGTGACAAAGGAAATTGCTCTTTTATCATTTTGTAATTGGATTACATGGATATATAAATGATAAAAGTCCATATGATTAGTACCGGATTAATAAGATATATGACAGCATTAATCCATGAAAGGTTTAATCATTAAATATCCTCAGTCGTAGTATTATCGAGACTGGACATCGATAATACGGAATAAGCTAGTATTACAATTATGCGCGTTATGGAATCTTAACGGCATAGTTCTCATATATAAGTATTGGATACTTATGCAAGTGTGATATGAGGTTCTGTTAGCCGTTGGACTGGGAACAGCTTCGCTCTGGATAGACCCCTCGGAGTCTCATTGGTAGTATGACTATGTGTCTATGGGAATCCGAATAAGGGTACGTGTATATCGTTGTAACTTGAGACTTGCATCGCTAATACTTGCGACAATCAGTATAATTTGGTTTTGGTCTTCCGGATCTTTAACAGGTTATGTGTATGCCTCTTCTGGGTATACTGAGAATCATAGTGTATTGGGTGTGATGTCAAGATGAAAGTATCACTTCAGTCATATGGAGATGATGATCACGCAGGGATACAGAACTAGTACTCTTAAATGTTGCAGCTATCGGGATTGTATGACTAGGTCATGATTATCCGATTACAAAGACTAGTTGCTAGTGATCCGATATATGCTTCGTACGGGGCAGACACAATTCCAGCCCTAGGCCTGGCATGTGACATCCGATATTGGATAGTAATACGCAATATATTATATACTACGCCTGATAAAGATTATATATATTCCATGTTGAATATATTTCTTGAGAATTGGGTAGGCACGGTGCTTTTTCGAAGCCAGCTATGTCTTGTAAATCAATAAGAACGTGGTACCGGGTACGCACGTGTCGGATAGTCCGACAACTGTATTTACTGCCAACATATCCATGGATCTCTTGGGTCGCTTTCCAAAGATTCATCGATGACATTTGACTCGAACAAAATTAATCTGGGATTAATTACGATAAGAATTAATCTGGGATTAATTATCAAAGGGAAAATTAATCTGGGATTAATTGCATTAAGAATTAATCTGGGATTAATTTGTGTAGAAGAGAGAACGTAATTAATTTGTAATTAATCAGTAAAATAAATTTAATAGCTAAATTGGATTTTTCTATTTAATCTATTTATTTGGGCTAAAATAATATATTGGATATATTAATTGAAATTTGATTTCAATACGGAATTAAAATTGGATTTTAATTCAAGCGAACGAATTAATTTAGAATTAATTCATAAGCGACTTCCGTAATAATTCTGTGAGGCATTATTATATAATTAAATTGGATTTAATTACGTTGCGACGGAAAATTCGTTTAGTTGGATTAAATAAACCGGGCCCAAAGTGTGTTGTGTAAGCCAACTAAATTTTGAATTTAAAGTGGTGGGACCCACTTTACTTACATCATGTTTTGACCCGTGATGGAAGTGGTTGGGCAATTAATGCAAAGTCTTTCACAACAAATATACACTTAAGTAAAGCTTTGGAAGTCAACTTAATATATATATGTTTTGGAAACACAAATGAACTAATTCATTCTCTCCTCCATTTTCCTTTCATTGTCGATTCTTACACCCTTTGGAAGGGAAAAATTTTCTTTCAAAATTTTGGGCAAAGCTGGTACTTTGTGAGTTGATTAACGGTGATAGGGAAACTCACCCTTGATTTTGGAATTCAAATCAAAGGCTTGGAGCTTTCAACAAAGAATGAATTTTTGAAATCCTAAATCCGATCAATGTGAGTATTTCCACTACTTTCACTTGATGTATTCACACAATAATCATGCTTAGAGATCATGTGTCATGTCTAAGACACTAACATTACAAAGGTAGGCTTTCACACTTTTCATCATCCCTATATCATTTCCTATGATAATGATGTCATCTACATATAAGACTAGGAAAACTATCATGCTCCCACTCACTTTCTTATAAACACCTGGTTTTTCCTCGTTCTTGATAAATCCAGATAATCTAATTATCTCATCAAAATGACGATTCCAGCTTCGGGGTGCCTGTTTAAGTCCATAAATAGACTTTTAGAGCGTACAAACTAAGTTTGAAGTCTCACTGGATACGAAACCCTCTGGTTGTTCCACATAGATATCCTCCTTAAGGAATCTATTTAGGAAAGCGGATTTCATATCCATCTGCCATATCTCATAGTCGTGGTATGTAGAAATGCCTTAAGGAATCCTAATGGATTTTAACATGGCTACTGGTGAAAAAGTTTCCTCATAGTCAATCCCAGGACTTTGAGTGTAACCTTTTGCTACCAGTCGGGCCTTAACGGTTTCCATCTTTCCATCGGAACCTCACTTCCTTTTGTAAATCCATTTACAACCAATAGGTTTAACTCCTTCAGGAAGTTCAACTAAGTCCCAAACTTGATTGGCATGCATATAATCCATCTCGGGCTTCATGGCTTCCTACCATTTTCCCAAATAGATATCGAATATCGCTTCTTTATACATAGTCGAATCTGTTTCCTCCAAGAGGAGAACATCAAGGCTCATATAAGATGTTAAAAACAATCTCTCATGAGTCTTTTATATTCTATTTGACTTACGTAGAACCTGTGTTGTAGATCCTTCATCTAATTGGATCTATGGTTCCATCTTAGGTTCCTTAATGTGGGATAAAACTCATCAAGTTCAATCTTTTTACAACTCCCACTATTTCTCAAAAATTTCTTTTCAAGAAAAGTAGCAAAGCGAACAACAAATATATTTCATTGCTTAGAATCATAGAATTGATATCCCATGAAATTATCAAGATATCCAACGAACCTACATGTATACCCTCTGGGTGCTAGTTTATCCCGCTGCACAATTCTAACATATGCAGGACAATCTCAAATCTTTAAATGCCTAAGACTTGGATTTCTACCAAACCATATCTGATCGGGGGTCGTAGAAACAGATTTCGATGGAACCCTATTTAGTATGTAGGTAGTATTAAGTAAAGAGTAACCCCAAAGGTAATAAGGAAGATCTGTAAAGCTCATCATTGTTCGCACCATATCCAATAAAGTATGATTTATATGCTCAGACACTCCATTGTGTTGAGGTGTTTCTGGCGGGCTATATTGGGCGAGAATGTCATTCTCCCTTAAATAATTTCAGAATTCTTCACTCATGTATTCAACGTCTTGATCTGATCTAAGGCATTTGATAAATTTACCAGTTTGTTTCTCTATTTCGTTTCGGAATATTTGAACTTGTAAAAGTTTCTGACTTATGTTTCAACAGATAGACATATCCATATCTAGACTTGTCATATGTGAAAGTCACAAAGTATGTTGAACCATCATGAGCAACATGATTTAATGGACCACACATATCGTTGTGTATTAGCTCCAGTAAATCTCCAGAACGGTGTCCAACACCTAGAAATGAGGCTTTTGTCATCTTTCCTTTGATACATGACTCACAAATCGGATAAGGATCTAAGGTAAGATTTTCAATCAAACCATCCTTTACCAATTTGGATAGACATCTAACACCTATGTGGCCCAATCTCATATGTCATAATTCAGTATTATTTAGTTCAGATTTCCTTCTTGTATTTTCTCTACATTAAAAACATCTCTATATGTTTCCAAAACATAGTGACCGTTTGATAAAGAACATTTACATTTCAATAAATTATCTTTATCATACAAATATAAAGTTCCATCCTTAATGTTTATTTTATATCCCTATTTATCTAATATTGGCAGTGATATTATTTGTCTGATAATTGAGGGAATATAATAACAGTCATGTAAATCTAATTTACATCCATTTGGGAGATCTAGAACAACTGTTCCTATGGCATTGATATCCAATATCTCACCATTGTCAACTCTAAGCTGGATCTCCCCTTAATTCAACCTTCTTCTTACCCTCATTACCTATAGGGAGTTGCAAATATGAGTAGGACTGCCAGTGTCTAACTGTTAGGGTTGGTGCTCGGAGTGCCAATCCGGATTGTTTTTGTGCCCGATTCATGAATACGAAGAATTTATTTTTCCATAATATTACTTACTTAATGGTAACACCTCTTATTTTTATATATGTATTCGATCTAATTACGATTAGATTGAAACTAAATCTGATTTAGTGATATGTATATATTAGACAAAGACCCCATGATGTACAACGTAGTGTGCAGTTATAACGTAGTTTGTAATTGAGATTGGGAAGCATCACTATAAGTTGTATATTCTCAAATAAAGTTCGTGGTCAATATTTACTGACACGGGTCAGTTAGTAAAATCCACTGAGACCAATACATGTCGTATATCGTGAATTGGTCCGATGGCTATCCCAATGAACCATGAGTCTTAGGAGACTTATATAGACGTGTATGTATTTATTTGATAAATATTGAATGACTCACTGAAGATTTCCTAATAGATGGTACACCAACGTCAATAAGAATCTTCTTGAGTGGAGTAGCATAGTGGTCCTTCGACTTGAGATACTACTGTGGATATATAAGACATCCTCCACACTTTGATGGTAGTCACGTCACCGATCTATTTAGATCAGACCTCTGCATGTTCATTGGGTGTGGACATCATGATATCATGTGAGTATCAGATAGAATCCTTCATTCATGTGTACATGGCATCTGTACTACTGAACGTGTTTGCGATCTAGTAAATCCATGGACGTGGTATACTTCGGAAGCGAGTTCCGAGTGTTATTTAGAGGTCGTAAATTTGAAAGTTGACTATATTATACCTTAGGGATTTGACGTTCCTATCTATATCCCCGGTGTAATATTGATAGCCTGTGACGGAGGGATTATACGTATGTAATGACCTCGACTTGCATAGTTTAGCGAGATTATCTGTGGTCATCATAATTCATGAGTGAGTGAATTATGGACACAAAATTTGATTCTGTGACGGATAAACCTAAACTTAGAGAGTCCCACAATATGAAGGTACTCATTGAGCACTTGGGCAACGCGTTATGAATAATATAAATTGGAAACCATGGCCGAATCTCTTCAAGAACAAAAGCTCCCAAAATTTGTTTGAAGAAACAAGGAAGAAAGTGAAGAAATCAAGAAAATGTTTAAAGAAATTAGGAGATTTGGAGGTAATCTTCATAACTCTTAAACTTTGAAAGATTGTTTCTTGTTCTTGAGCATCTAGAAAAGTTCTAGGGTTTCTTCCTTTCTTATATTTTGGGACTTTTTGATTTGGATGATGGATTTTGAGTCTAGATGCATGTGTGAAGTTAAATTGAATAATATTAGTGTAATATTAGTTCAATTTTATCATTTGATTACTTGTTTCCATTTTAGAGTGTTATTACCACTCTTGTAACTCCTAGAATTATTCTTGAGTTCTTCATTTGTGGTGATTTTGGTTGGTGTAAATATTAATATGATTAATGTTGAGAAAATTGGATTTAAAACATGAAAAATGATAATTTTGGTTACCAAATCAGATCTAGAATTTCTGTGATTTTGGTGATGAAAATTATGTTGTATAAATGTATTGGATGTGTTTTGGGCATTGGAACAATTGCCGGAAATTATTTCAGAGTTGAAATATACGAAAACGGTGAAAAACGGTGTTACCGGGTGAGTTTCAGGTTTATTAGGATGTTGGTAACTGTTCGGACAGCCCATGAACTGCTCAAATACTATTAGGGCTGACCTGGGCAGTCTCCATGTGTGTTGGTTGGTCGGTTCGGACCAAAACGTGTTTTATGCTATTTTGCTGAAAAATATTTTCCCAAAAGTTTCGTAGTATTTCTAAATTATTTATGTCGTTATTTGATATCGAATAAATATGTTTAGGTGAAATATGAATAAATTATTCATATTAGATATTAAATAATTTTTTTTGGTAAGTTTAAAAGTTTTTAAGGTTCAATTTTGCCCGAACCGTGCTTCCGCCGCGCCTAACCCTAACAATAACACCCATCCACTATTTGCATCTAAGGCTAATGAGACGTCAATAATTGGAAAAATACAAAGCGTACCTCAGGCTCCTGCTTTTCCTATCAGCTCTGGACAGTCCTTCTTCCAGTGTCCAGACTTCTTGCATTATAGACATTGATCACGAGCTACTTGTGGTTTTGCGCCTTTGTGCTTCTTGGAGTTCTTCTTTGCAATATTCTTCTTCCCCATTTTAATTTTCTTTGACTTCTCAGAAGTCTTTGAAGAGCCAGCTCCACCATGGAGATACAGTGTGGGGTTGCCTTTCCTCAAATCTTGCTCCGCCATGCGTAGCATGTTATGAAGTTCTTCATATGTGGCCTCTATCGAATGCATATGAAAATTTAATACAAAGCCAGCATAAGAACCAAGCAAAGAAGACAGAATCAAATTACGGCCCATTCGTTCATCAATCACAATGCCCTGTCGTTCCAGATATCGGATCTGGTCGATCATGTTCAAAACATGAGTGCTGACAGCTCCTCATTCCTTGAGCTCAGCACGTAACAATTCCTTAGACCTTCGATGAAGTTTCATCTCTTGATTCGCCTCGAACAACTCTTTGAGTGTTCGCATGATGCTCCAAGCATCTGGTACTTCAATGTACTGTCTCAGCAAATCTGGAACCATCGATCCCAAGATGTAGGATTTCACCTTCAGGTTATCATCATTCCATCTATTAAAAGTTTCTCGCTCTTCTGGAGTGGAGTCAGGATCGATTTCAACAGGAAGTGGATTGACAGTGACAAAAGTCAATTTTTCAAACTCCAAGACAAAGCGTATGTTCATTTCTCATTCGAAATAGTTTTCGGCTCATTTTAGCTTATTGGAATCTAAAAGTTTCATCAATGGATTAACGGCAGCCATCTACAAGACAACATTTTTTAGTAATAACAGAACAGTTTCCATTTCAAAATAATAACACTAATTGATTATGGAATTTTAAATCTATTAGTGCCCTCCCACTACTTTACGTAATTTCGTAATCTCTCTTAATGGAAAAATAGAAATTTGACTAAAAATTTCATAGCGGGAAGTGGATCCCATGACATTTACTTCAGCCTCACACTAATGACGATATTAGCCTTTATAAACTCATTAGGTATACCTCCAAAGTCAATCACTTCATGTGACGCCTAGTTTGGTCCTGAACCGTTTCTTATCCTCACACTAATGATGATATTGGATTAAGACGTGTTCTATGTGTATACTTGTCAGTGTGCACTAATGAGCTTCGTATGTACACCCTAACACTAATGACGATATTGGGTGACTGCGTTAACTCATCACGCTATATCTAATGTTTTACCGGAGCGACCTAAGTTCCGAGCACTTACCCTCACACTAATGACGATATTGGATATAAGTAGTAAGAACTCATTCATCTCCGAATTGACAAGACGGACCATCCAATAATGCTCCAACATTACTAATACTATTACTTAAAAAAAGTAATCACCTAATCACGAGAGATTTATGACAATCAAGTCATTAACTTAAGTAAGTCAAAGTTTTAATTTAAAACATGTTTTACATATCCAATATATCTTATGCATAATTAAATTAAAATTACTATGGCATAGATTCAAAAACATGTGTTGTGTGGTTAAGCCTTGCTACTGATACCATTTTATTGGGGAAGTTGTGGAACCCCTAGGGTCGGATCGGTGCCTCGTGCAGCGAAAATGGGTTTAACCCATGTATATTTACCATGAGTGTATTTTAAAATATTTTTATGTAAAATTACATTCCATTTCGAGTCCATAGGAAAAAACATAGACCAAAACGGAGTCCGGAAATTCCGAAACGGAGAAAAATAAGTTTTAGTATGAATTGGGTATGGGCGTCGCGACGCCACCAAAATGCCGAGAGCATGCTGAACGTAAACGGTGATGCATCATGACACGGGAGTCTGGGCATCGTAACACGCAGCTCTGTGTCACGATGCGCAGTGGTCTGAGTCGTGACGGAGCTCAGTCAGTGAGTGATTTCTCATTTCAAAATATTACTAAACACTTCCAATTTTCTCCCAATACTTCAAATACACTTAAAATCCAATTTTAACTTCATAACCACTATCAACACATATTTTACAACTAGAATACATGAATTCTAAATACTTATATGCTCATTTTTGAATCTAATCACAGACCATTTTAGAATCCCAATTAGAAATGTCTCATGAACAATTATAGTTCACCTTAAGGTGGTCAAGTGAATCTAGAATGATAGCCATAGCTCTAAGCTTTAATCTAGAGTTATAAACTCTTATTAATGTCCAATATGAACATCTTTAACCTAATTCATAAGCATGTTGTGTTTATATTTCTAAAGTACCATAACACAATTGATTAGCCTTATTTCAACATCAAGCTACGTGATCATGCATCTAATACACAAAAGAACATAACATAGGAGAAGATCAAATATTGCCTAGTAAGCTTGATGCAAGATCCAATCTACTTCTCCTTTGTTGAAATGGTTGGAGAACCTCAAAGGTGTGCAAGCTTGACTCCAAGATCCAATCTTGTTTCCAATGCTACCAAGCTTCACTTCAAGATCCAATCTTGATTTCTCATAGATGAAATGTTGTAGAGACTTCACAAGCTTCTCTAAACACTTCTCTAACATAGGCTAATCTCTCAAGAATTACTTGTGTATAGCTTACTCAAGCTTTTACTTATGCTTATGTTTGTACTTGTAATTAAAACATTCCTTAAACTTGCTATTTATAGCAAAACTTAGGCAATTTTTAATTAATAAAAATTATAATCAACTTTTAAGTGGACTTAATCTAATTTGTCTAAATATGTATAATTAGGTGTGACTAATCTTCATTGTCTCCCACTTTGATTTAATCCAATTAAATCAAGCCAAGGAATAAGAAATTGATTAGTTAAATGTTTTCCACTTTGATTTAATCCAATTAAATCAAGCCAAAACCACATATTATTACATAGTTACAATTATCATAATATCCTCAAATGATAGAGATAATTATGATTTTACAATGAAGCCATTGTGTAATTATTGAATTAATCCAATTAATCCAATTAGGTCAAAGTAAATAATCAATATTATCCAATAACACTTGATTATCTTAGTTGATACTTATAATACCGAATATTATATTTTATCAAAATAAATCTACTACCCAAGTGCTCAACGAGTACACTTCATATTGGGACTCTCTAAGTTCATACATGTTCGTCATATAAGCCTAGCAAATATGTACGCAATTCAGCCACCTCCGAATTCACGGAGAACACGAATGACCTTTCTGAACTATACAAGTCGAGGTCATCACATATATTTAACAATCCCTCCGTCATAAGCTATCCGAGTTGTGCTTAGGAAACATAGAATACACCGTCAAGTTTCTGAGGCGCACATCTCATGTCGACATGTCCACGATTCTTCATAACTGATGCGATCCACCCTAGGTAATCGACTTTGGCCAAAGATTTAAGAATCGTGACTTTACTAACATGGATACCTAAACCCCTTATGGTACACATACGGGCCGACAGATCCTATCTTACTTTGCACTTGATTACTGAGTTCATCGGTCCACACCCAACGAACATCTAGAGGCCAGACCATAAAATATTTCTGACATACATGACATCAAAGTGTGGAGGATCTCACACAAAATCAATGATATCCTATAGTCAAAGGTATGCTACTCGACTCGATGATATTCCTATTGACGGTGGTGTGTACATCCCAGTATTAGGAATCACCTATGAGTCATTTAGAATTCGCTTCAACGATTACCCACATGTCTATACGAGTTTCCAAAATTCATGGTATATCGGGTTAAATCATTGGTTTTCCAATTCTAATATACGACATGTGCTAGTCTTCTAGGTTATTGGAATTCGACTGTATTCCAAAACCAATGACTAGGAATATATACTTTAAGAATAGTATACAGTAGTAATATTTATCCCAATGTCGGACCACCTAGTGTCTAGTATTACTACAAGACTATTCTAATATCGATGTCATTCTTAGCACTATATATCAATCTAATACGCATAATGACAATATCATTAATAATGTATGAAATGAAAATGTAGTTATTTTATTAAATGAATAATAAAATGTACAATTCGGATTGGCACTCCAAGCACCAATTCCAACAGGTCCTGATGCCTTAGCTCCCTTTGCTTCTCTGAAGATCTTCACTCCTCGGGTCGGTCAACAAATGCGAACCGACCCCGACCTCTAAACTGGACCTGACGTCCATGTTCCTTGGGCTTGAGCCCTTGAACATTTGAAATGGAAATCCCTTTTATACCCTTGCTCGAGATTCCGAATTCTTGGGGCCGAGAACAACCATGAACACAAGTCATTAGATTATTTTTATTAATTCACTTCATGAATTTTTATTATATGAGTGTGGCGCCCCATGGGTGTAGGAAAGCATCAGTGATTTATTTTATTTAGCAAAAATAATTCTTATTTTACTGCATAATTAATTATTTAGAATTAATAGAACAAAAATCGACTGGATGTTTCACGAATTATTGTTTATTCTAAGTAGGGCTAGCAAACGAAGCTCAATTCTTCGATGAAGACTCTAGTTAATGGAAAGGAAGCAGTAGTGCGTCAAAGGGGCTTCAGCTGTGTAAAGTAGATTTTTGATAATTGAAAATATAAAATATGATGCTAACAACATGTTTATATTTGAACTTCAAGCATATACTTCTAGTTATCAAGCAGCTCTTCTAAAACAGCCCACGATCAGGATTTGGATTTTCTAGCCAATCCTACCCATCATCTAAACTTAAAAAATTAGATTAACATCAATTAACCCTTTAATATTCCTAAAATAACCCTAATTTTATTCAACCTTAATAGTTTCCCACTTTTTTTCCTCTCCCTTTTACAATAGTGAATTAGTTAGTGGAAGAGAGCAATGAAGGCTCAACCGAGATCAATCTTCTGTTTAGTAATAAATAGATTTGCCCTCGATCCAAGCTTATTGACTTGATTTTGACCTGTGATGACATTGATCACCGATCAATGAGTTCAAAGTGTACATCATAATTCAAAGTGTACTCTTCTTTTGATTTTAGAGCTATAGTCGGGAAGATTTTACTCGTAGTTTTCAAGTGGTTTTCATGTTGATTTGGCGAGATTGTCATTGGATCTTAATTCGACTTGCATTTCCACTCAGTTATTGGCTTCCGCTTCATTGGATTAATTCTACAACGTTTTATTCTCTTTTGTTTCGTACTGATTTTTGTTTATGTTTTATCTTTGTTTGTAAGATGGCTAAGTTTATCTAACCCTGATTTTCTTGTTCTGTTTTTGAGATGTGCTTTGTTTTTCTTTTCTTCTTTTTTTACTTTATTTTCTTGCTTTGTACTGTTGTCTCACTTTTGGTGAGCTTGTTTTCTGTTTTCGTTCCTTTAATAATAATCATTCCCTCTTTATATATAAAAAATATAATAATAATAATAATAATAATAATAATAATAATAATAATAATAATAATAATAATAATAATAATCCGGTAAAGCGGTCACAAAAATTGAAGTTTAGATCATAAAATGATCATCTTCCAGCAATAATTAAGAGTAATAAAAGCCACTCGAAAATGGTACATAATCATATTAAAAAATTGTAAGAAGAGATAAGGAATAAGGATTATAAATTAATGTAGTAGCAAAATGTTGGTTATATGCCCTAGATCCAATAGGAACAAATATGTAATTTTATATTATTTTATTGATTAATAAAAATTGTTAGTTTATTTATAAGTATTGTCTGTAAATAATTTGACTACTTGTAAAATAAAGTCCTTAAAATGATGATTAAATGAATTAAATTAAGTTTAATTTATGAGATCCAATAATACTTAAAATGTTCCCGATCGTAGGATTATCAATATCGAACTGACCCACTTGAGAATCTATATGGAGTGTTATCCGCATGTCTATGAGATTTCTCTTTGTTACTATAGTATGAATGATCATGAGACTTGAGGTCTCCATGGTATCTTGTATATGGATCATATATGCTTCGACATTACACCTATGTAATCCGAGATTTGCATAGGGTCATGATTGGGCAATATGAAAAGCATACGAAGGTAGTGGGGATCGATAAAGGATTGGCCGCTCTGGATAACATAGAGTCGATGTCCCAAGTGGAGCACTTTGACATGAGTGATAATATAAGTCCATGGCACTGACGAGTTCTAAAAGGAGTTTCAGAAACTCTATATATATTATGAGCTTAAGTAAATGTTCTAATAATCATGGTTTAATAGAGTAGACATTTTACATGCTCTATAATCATTGGCGGGATATGTATGAGGTGAAAGGATTGAATCATATGATAATCCTATACGAAATGAGTTTCACTAAATTTAGTATTCTTTCTTAATTGGGGTCATGATTAGAGATGGTAATTTCGTCCGCAAATCCGTAAAAACCCGCCCGCAATGGGTATGATTTGGTAAATATTTAAACGGATTTGGTGCGAGTTTGATAAATTAAAACAAAACCTGATGCGGGTTTAGTACGGGTTTGATAATTAAGCAAAACCCGTGGATACCCGCAGCGGCTATCCGCTACCCACAAACTTAAATTTTTTTTGTTTTATATTTTTTTAGGGTAAAGAAAATCCACTCATAGAAAATGACTCACATTCTGTAGTTCACTTTATCATTTTTTTTAATTGCTTCTAGTCTTATATTTATCTAATATGTAGTTAATTTGTAGTTAATTTTTTTGTCAACTTTATCATTTTTTTTGAATTGCTTTCGGTATGGTATTCTGTTTAATATTTACGACTTCATATTGATTTCAAACCAAACTCCACTGACATGTGAAGAAATTATAGATGATTTAATATTCTGTTTAATTTGATTTTCATATTATAGATGGATAATATTCTATCACGAGAAATTTATTTTTATATGATATTTTAAGAACCCTTAAAAAATCCGATGAGTACCCATGCAGGTTTGATAATTTATTTTTATATGCAGGTGCGGGTTTGGTAATGAAAATCATGATAGCTAGTTTATACAAATATCGAGATTATCACAAGTGCTTAGAGACTAATGGCTCAATATCTGTAATTAAAAAAAAAAAAAAAAATTGCCTTGAGCGGATAAATTTCACTATAAGTATAACAAAATTCAAACACAGAGAGGCATAATGATGCAAAAAGATATTGTGATAAAAATAAAAATTGGCTTGATAGTGAAGATGTGATCTATAACGCTGCACACTAAAGATATTGTTGCTGGATACATTCTTGTAATTCATAATGTACCAAGTTCAGTACTTAAATTTGAGGCTAGCATGGGATTATAAATAATATGTCGTTAAGTTAAATATCGGTTTTCTTACATGAGCGGTTGCTTAAGTCGATAGATGAGCCAACTGAGAGGAGAGTGAGACATCTAAAATTACAAGATAATGTGTCTGCATGTGCCTCTAGCTCCCAATCAAATAAAATTTGGCCCCAAATCAAGGGGCTCCATATTTATATACATTTTTTTTCTTTAAACAAGTAGTCAAATCTTATAGGCCCAATTTATCTATTTGTTGAAACAAAAAACAAAGTAAGCCCACGAGCCCATGTACAAACCTTTTATTGTGTAACATCGGCATGGGTTATCTTTATTTTAGGTATATGTAGTATTTTATATATCTTTTAATTAAACTAGATTTGAGCCTTGTAATTTTATTTCGCCTTAGGCTTCCGAATGTTCAGGGCCGGCCCTAACTATCATGGAGCGCTAATACTAATTTTAAATAAAAAATCACATTAACTAGGTCAAGATGAGGTCCATAATAAGTGATTAATTTCTTGGAGTGACCATGATATATCTCACTATCATAAAAATCTAATTGTAGTTATGGACGCTTGTTTTCATCCGAGGTCCAAAATCGAGAATTTGTAGTATGGGGGTACTAGTGATCCTACAAAACAAAGATAGAGTGAGCGGGGAGTACTGCCCACCAGTGTGGTGGGTACTGTAGGCACTCCGACGCTCAAGTCAGTAGTGAAGACGAGCAGTAAATAAGGAAGAGCAAGATCTGAGGTTACCTTGACCTCTGTTGACTACCGTGAGGGCGGTAAGCCGGTATTTAGAGAATTAGAGACTTGAAGAGCTCAAATATGAGAGCTGAGACTTAACTGCCATATATGCTGAGTTAGGTGTCTATTTATAGGTTGAAAGAAGTCGATTTATAGCTGGAATATGACATGTATTTATGATAGTGGGTCTCATAACACGTTTATATGTCATGGCTTTCGGTGCTAAGAGATCTTAGTATGTGGGGGTTAGTATATTTGTTGAGAAAAAAATGGATATGACAGTTGAGGAGATAATGAGATGTTTTTAGGTGGGAATCTGTTTGGAGAACCAATGGGTTGTTTGGGCTCGAAATAAGAAGAGTTTTAAGTTTTCAACATTGGACTAGATACTGTTTGAAGGAATTTGGGCTCTATCTGACATATGGCTTGAAGTGAAAAGACATTTATGCCCTTGGCCCAAATTTGGCCCGTACAGTTTGACACATACTCTCTAAGTCAAAGAGTCCTTAGCTTGGAGAGTATTCGACGAGTATATCATCTAAGGTAAAACATGTAAGCGTATCTGACGTTGACTTCGATTGGACCTGTCAAACCACGTTGGTGGAGCTAAGTAAATATCTGAGATGATCCTCAATCGACCAAATATGGATGCTAATGTCGCTTGGATCTGTCAAAGGTAATATCATGTTTAATGGAATCAATTAAATATCAAGGATGATCCTCAGTCGACTAGATCCGGATGTTGATCTGAGAGATCGACATGAGCCATGGGGAATGTTCCCGTCACTAGACCAGATAAAGGTCCATGTCTTGAACTTGGCTCGACATGAGCTATGGGGAATGTTCCCAGTCAACTGAACCAGATGAAGGTCAAGATCATCCCCATACTACAGGTCAAAGGACTATGAGAGTCTTCAATGTCGTTTGGACCAGATGATGGCCAGGTCTTGAACTTGACTTTACATGAGCCATGGGGAATGTTCCCAGTCTACATGAGCCATTGGGAATGTTCTCAGTTGACTAAACCAGATGAAGGTTATGATCATCCCCATACTACGGGTCAAAAAACCAGAGGAGTCTTCAATGTCGTTTGGACCAGATAAAGGCCAAGTCTTGAACTTGACTCTACTTGAGCCATAGGGAATGTTCCCAGTTGACTGAACTAGATGAAGATCATGATAATCCCCATACTACGGGTCAAATGACCAGGAGAGTCTTCAATTTCGTTTGGACCAGATGAAGGCCAAGTTTTTAACTTGACTCTATATAAGCCATGGTGAATGTTCCCAATCGACTGAACTGAATGAAGGTCAGGATCATCCTCATACTACGGTTCAAAAGACCATGAGAGTCTTAAACATCGTTTGGATCAGATAAAGGCCAAGTCTTGAACTTGACTCTACATGAGCCATGGGGAATGTTCCAAGTCTACATGATCTATGGAAAATATTCCCAGTTGACTGAACTAGATGAAGGTCAGGATCATCCCCATTCTATTGGTCAAAAGACCAAGGGAGTCTTTAATGTCGTCTGGACAAGATGAAAGTCCAGGTCTTGACTCGAATCTACATGAGCCATGGTGAATGTTCCCAGTCGAATGAACTAGATGAAGGTCAGGATAAGTTCCATTCTACTTGTCAAAGGACCAGAGGAGTCTTCAATGTCGTCTGGACTAGATAAAGACCAGGTCTTGAACTCGACTCTACATAAGCCATGAGAAATATTCCCAGTCGACTGAACCAGATGAAGGTCATGACAATCTCCATTTCTATTGGTCAAAGGACCAGAGGAGTCTTTAATGTCGTCTGGACTATATGAAGGCCATGTCTTGATCTCGACTCTACATAAGCCATGGGAATGTTCTTAGTCTACTAAACCAGATGAAGGTCAATATAATCTCTATTCTACTAGTCAAAAGACCAGAGGAGTCTTCAATGTCGTCTTGAAATCGACTCTACATGAGCAATGGGGAATGTTCCCAGTCAACTGAACCAGATGAAGGTCAGGACAGTCTCCATTCTACTGGTCCAAGGACCAGGGGAGTCTTCAATGTCATCTGGACCAGATGAAGGTCGTGTCTTGAACTCGACTCTACATGAGCCTTGAGGAATCTTCCCAGTCGACTGAACCAGATGAAGGTCATGACAATCTTCATTCTATTGGTCAATAACCAAGGGAGTCTTCAATGTCGTCTGGTCCAGATGAAGGTTCAGGTCTTGATCTTGTCGGACGATATTTCCTATGAGTTTTAAAACTACTGACATGGTTAATAAAGAAAGAATATTTAGAGTCTGCGTCTTCTGGACTTTTTGATATAATCTGAAAGTTGGTCAATGCTACCGTGGGTTCACATTGTTGTGTCGAGTGACATTGCATGTATGTATGAAATCACAAACATGTGTAGTAGCAAGGGAATGACGTTTATACATGTCGTCTGGTGACCATGTCTTCTGGGTAGTTGATGGCTCTCAAATGTAACATGCTATATCTTTTGAGCCGATGGAAAGTCCCTTGTAACTTACATATATTATTTGGGTCATATAAGGAATATGAGAGTTCCTGATCTTTGAGGAAGGTTATTCTCTTTCAAGTTATCATAGCTCATTCCTTTCATATTATCCCCAGTCCACTGGACTTGGTAAATGTCCTAAAGGAGTCTTCATCCCACTAGACTTGATGAAGATCCACGAGACTACGATCGACTGGATCTGATGAGGGTGTATGATAGTCTTCACTCCACTGAACCTGATGAAGGTCTGAGGCAGTCTCCACTCCACTAGATTCGATGAAGGTCTTGATGAAGGTCCAAAGGAGTCTATGTTCGACTAGACCTGATGAATGTCTATGAGAGATTACACACTAGTGGACGTGATGAAGGTCCAAGTGAGTCTTCAATCTACTAGAATTGATGGAGTTCTAATAGATTTTTCACTCCACCAGACATGATGAAGATCCATGAGGGTCTTCACTTCTCATTCCACTAGACCTGGTGAAGGTCTACAATAGTCTTTATTCCTCATTCTACAAGACCTGATAAAGGTCAATGAGAGTCTTCATTCCTTATTCTACAAGACCTGATAAATTTCAATAAGGGTATTCATTCCTCATTCTACAGGACCTGGTAAAGGTCAATGAGGGTCTTTATTCCTCATTCTACATGACCTGACAAAGGTCAATGGGGGTCTTCATTTCTCATTCTACAAGACCTGACAAAGGTCAATGGGGGTCTTCATTCCATATTCTATAAGACCTAAAATGTTAATAAGACTACGGTCGAATTGACCTGATGAAGGCCCATGTGACTACAGTCGAATGGACCTAATGGAGGCCCATGAGACCATGGTCGAATGGACCTAATGGAGGCCCATGAGACCACTGTCAAATAGACTTGATGGAGGCCCATCAGACCACAGTCGAATGGACCTGGTGCGGTCGAATGGACTTGATGAAGGTCCATGAAGGTCTTCACTCCACTATACCTGATGAAGGTATATGAGACCACTGTCAAATTCTCTCATCTACAATTACAATTTATCATTCTCAATTATCTAATTCGTTAAAATTTCTTAAACAACAAATGGAAAGATCATCCGAGAACACAATGTCAAATGTGCCAACCCAAAAGAGCGGCCCTAGTATCGATTCACGGAGAAGAGAAGTTAAGTCTCGTTCCTCAGATATTTTCAAAATTCATTTTCATTTAATCGATATTGCAAATGAAGGTTCAAGAGAAGTATGCAACCATTGTGGGGTTTCTTACAAATTTACTGGTGGATATGGCAATATGATCCAGCACCTGGAAAGACATCATGTCGTTGAACTTGGACTTGATACGACGCAAACTCAAATAGCCAGGTACGCATCATCTAGTAGAGGTACGAGTTCTTTAGATTAATTTAAATATTTGATGCTAAAAATAGAGAAGAATTTGCTAAATTAACTTGTATGTCACATCTTTCTTTAATTTTTGGTGAAAAACTTACTTTTACTAATTACGTTCAAAATGCTTTAAATCTTGCTGCTTGAAGAATGACTCGAAATACAATAAAACGTCAAAATTTTAAATTATTCAAAGATGGTAAAATTATTATAAATGAAACATTTAGATATATTAAATGCCGTCTTTCTATTTGTTCTGATATTTGGAGTGACCAATGGCGAACAAAATCATACATGGGTGTAACTTGTCATGGGATTAATGCATCATGAAATATGCAAAAATGACTTATTGCATTTAGAGTTTTTGATTAACAACATACCGCACAAAATATTTATAGAATGATGAAAGTAATTTTTGATGAATATGATTTATTAGGTAAAATTTTAAAAATTGGATTTGATAATGCATCTGTAAATACTGCATCAATCACTGATTTAATAGGAATAAACGAACCAAATTTAGGGGGTCGATTTTTTCATGTTCGTTGCACATGTCATGTCCTTAATGTATTTGTTCAATATGGTTTGGAAAAATTATCACATTTCATTGATCCTATTAAGAAAGCACTTAATTGTATTTGGTCATATTCTCAAGTTAGTAGAGAATGAGCCAAATTTTGTAAATTAAATGATATTAAACCGATAAAATTTTCATGAGATGTTCCAACACGTTGGAATTCAACTTATTTTCTTTTATGTCAAGCTTTGCAATACAAAGATGCATTATGTAGTTTTTTTCTCAACATGTTCTACGTATCACATTTTTTCCTAGTCAATGGGAAATTTGTGATAAAATTTTAGAAATTTTAAAAGTTTTTAATGATACTACAAATATTTTTAGCGGAGTTTGTTATCCTACAACACATTTATTTATTCTTGAAAGTTTGAATATTGTTAGTACTCTTGATGAGCATATTGAAAGTCTTGATCCTAATGATATTGTTTTGTTTGAAGCTATTAATGTTATGAAATGAAAATGATTGTATTATTTTAGAGACATTCTTTTACTTTATCTTATTGCTGCTGTTTTTGATCCTAAATTTAAATTAGAAGGTTTGAATAGTGCTTTACAAGCTTACTATGGATATTTAGGAATATTAGATGAAATTTATATTACAAGAATAATAGCTAAAATAAAAATTGATTTAATAGAGGTATTTAATGATTACATTATAATATATAACTTGCAATCAGTAGGACAATCTAGTAGTAGCGAATCCGTAATGCAAACAAGACTTAGCGCAAGTGATCGTTGGTTACTACAACGAAATAAAAAACATAGGGAGAACACGACTAATAACTCGGAATTAGATAATTATTTATCTACAAATTTCAAATTTTCAACTGAAAGTTTAGTTAGTAAAAATTTTCAAATCCTTGAATGGCGGAACCGACATCAAAATATATATCATGCATTATCAATTATTGCTAAAGATATATTGGCAGCACTTGTTTCCACCGTTGCGGTTGAGCAAGCCTTCAGCATGGGAGATAATTTATTGGAAGTTTGACGATCTTCATTACATCCAAGCACTCTAGAAGCAACATCATGTGTAGATGATTAGACCCGAGCTGATCTGAGGCAACAAGAAAATGCCCCCGATTAGACCCGGCCAAGGTTCCGGTTCGGAACCGGAACCGAACCGGAACCTGACCGAATCGGTGAGGGTTTGTCTGAACCGGTTGGAACCGCTGGAACCGAACGGTTCCAGCGGTTCCAACCGGAACCGTACGGTTCCGGTTGGAACCGGAAGTAAAAAAAAAAAAAAAATTTCTTGGAACCGTAAGGTTCCACAAGTAAATCTCATTTTTTTTTATTAATAATAATGACTTAATGAGGTTTAAAATTGCAATACTAAAACATGAATGTCCATATCATTTTTATAACCAACTCTTGGTTATTGATTTCTTTATATAAGCGATGTGGGACACAATAGCCAAGTAACAAATATCCCACATCGCTTATATAAAGAAAACACTAGCCAAGAGTTGGCTATAAAAAAGATTATATGTTAAAAGAATTTTATAAAAAAAGGATTCTATAAAAATGATGTGATAGTATAAAAAACATTACGATTATAGAATTTTTTCTATTTTTTAAAATTTATTATTAAAAAAAAAACCGGAAGGGGAACCGTAAACTGAACCGGAACCGACCGGTTCGGTTCCGGTTCCACACTTGTGGAACCGGGAACCGGCCGGTTTGGTTCGGTTCCGAACCGGAACCGAACCGGCGGCCAGGTCTACCCCCGATGAATTTAAAGACTTGTTCGACAATGCATCTGCAAGTGCAAGTGGAACTGGAGCTGAAGGATCAACAGACATTGATAATGATGATTGATAATTAAAGAATTGTAAAATTACAATGGAAAATATCTTTAAAATGTAATGGAATTACGTGAGCTTTGATTCCTCTCACCACTGAAGGATACGTAGGCAACTTAAGTTCTTAAAAATTTAAGTTCAAGCTCTTTAATTTAATAATTTTATTTTTAATTTTTTTAGACAAGAATTTTATTTGTAATTTAATGTAATTATGTAAGTTTATTATTTAAATTCAAAGTCATAATTTTAAATTAAATTAATTTTTCAATCTCAAATTTTTTTTTAAAAAAAAACGAATGGAACCAGAATCAAACCGGACCGCCGGCCAGGTCTGTAGGCACTCCGACACTCAAGTTAGTAGTGAAGATGAGTGGTAAATAAGTAAGAGCAAGGTCTGAGGTTACATTGACCTCTGTTGACTGCCGTGAGGACTGTGGGCCGTTGTTTAGAGAATAAGAGACTTGGAGAGCTCAAATATGAGAGTTGAGAGTTGACTGCCTTGTATGCTGAGTTATGTGTCCATTTATAGGTTGAGAAAAGTCGATTTATAGCTGGAATATGACCTATATTTATGATAGTGGGTCCCATAACACGTTTATATGTCGTGGCTTTCGGTGCTAAGGGATCTTAGCTTGTGGGGGTTAATATATTGTAGAGAAAAAAAAAGATATGACAGTTGAGGAAATAATGAGATGTTTTTCAGTGGGAATCTGTTTGGAGAACCAAGTGGCTGTCTGTGCTCGAAATAAGAAGAGTTTTAAGTTTTCAATATTGGACCAGATATTGTTTTAAGGAATTTGGGTTCTATCTGACATAGGGCCTTAAGTGAAAATACATTTATACCATTGACCCAAATTTGGCCAGTACAGTAGTTAGATATGAGATCTTATTATGGTGTTCATTGTAGCATATGATTCACACTGCATTTGCTTTAATGACTAATAAAAAAAATATTAGTATCTGTTGACGGCTGATTTCAGTCTCAGGGGCAATAAGGGTTTTTTTACTCCCGAGACAATCCTCCTCCAACTGTGAATTTGTTTTGTTTATGGGAAACCAAAAGCAAATTTGGAAAAAGATAAGTAAATTCACCAATCAACAACAGAGATTTAACGTGGTTCGGCGGATCAGATCCAACCTACATCCACGGACACAGAACGGACGGTGTTTTATTACCAAAATATGTTTCTCTGATCTGTTTTGTGTTTACAAGTCTAATTCTCTCTTGTTCTCTTATCAACTCTCAACTCTCAACTCTCCACTCTCAAGCACGATTTCCCCTCCTATTTATAATAGCAAAGAAATAGTTTTCATTTTCCCATAAGAATTCATAGTCGAAACTATATTCACTTCCCATATCCTATTAGGACACTGACTTATCAACTTGTCCCCATGAAAGTATGATAACTTATCTTCTTATCCGTAAGAATATGCTGTCTTATCTTCTGGAGCATATCCCGCCATATTCTCGGTTTTCATGAGGTTGGTCACAATGGTCTTTTGAACTGAGAATGCTGCTATCGATCTGATAATGCCTGGTCATCCGATCTTAAGTGGTCGGTTACTGATCACCAAATGCTCGGCCCCTTACCGTTGGCGTATGCAACATCGAATGGTCGGGTCGGCATTAGTGGTCTCGATCAAGAAAGGAGTTACCTTTTTACCCCTGCCGTACTGCTTAAATATTATAGTGCTTAAAAAACACCATCAACATCTATCCCCTAGTTCTCGGTAACAACGAGTTTGCGAGTTAATGCCGGGAACTATAAAAAAAGATTGTGTGCCGATGAATCCGTCGGTGGTCACTCCAGGAACTGCAGAGAAAAATGCCTTGGCTGCAAATCTGGTCCTTCATGCCACATTCATGTGCTCAGTCAACGAGGATCCTGATATCTACCTGTGGAAAAAATGCTTTGCCCTTATGCTGATGACGATCGACTCGGTGGGACGTAGCCCAACCCCGAGCTGAGAAAAACATTTGGCTCTGGGGGAATGTCACCTCCCCAGACCAATAGAAGGCCGACTATTGGGGAGATGCTCCGATCCCATGCCGATGAATATCTCTCGGTGGGACGTATCCCGACCCCGAGCTGAAGAAAAATTTGGCTATGGGGGAATATTACATCCCCAGTCCAAAGAAGCCGACTCGGTGGGACGTAACCCGACCCCGAGCTAAAAGAAAGACTTGGCTTTGGGGAATGTTACATCCCCAGTCCAAAGAAGCCGACTCGGTGGGACGTAACCCGACCCCGAGCTGAAAGAAAGACTGGCTCTGGGGGAATGTTACATCCCTAGTCTAAAGAAGCCGACTCGGTGGGACGTAACCCGACCCCGAGCTGAAAGAAAGTCCAAAGAAGCCGACTTGGTGGGACGTAACCCGACCCCGAGCTGATAGAAAGACTTGGCTCTGGGGGAATGTTACATCCCCAGTCCAAAGAAGTCGACTCGGTGGGACGTAACCCGACCCCGAGCTGAAAGAAAGACTTGGCTTTGGGGGAATGTTACATACCCAGTCCAAAGAAGCCGACTCGGTGAGACGTAATCCGACCCCGAGCTGAAAGAAAGACTTGGATTTTGGGGAATGTTACATCCCCAGTCTAAAGAAGCCGACTCGGCGGGACGTAACCCGACCCCGAGCTGAAAGAAAGACTTGGCTCTGGGGGAATGTTACATCCCCAGTCCAAAGAAGCCGACTCGGTGGGACATAACCCGACCCCGAGCTGAAAGAAAGACTTGGCTCTGGGGGAATTTACATCCCCAGTCCAAAGAAGCCGACTCGGTGGGACGTAACCCGACCCCGAGCTGAAAGAAACATTGGTCTCGGCGGTACAAGAGCAGACCCGAACCGGAAAGAAACATTGGTGTCGGCGGTACAAGAGCATACCCGAGCCGGAAAGAAACATCGGTCTCGGCGGTACAAGAGCAGACCCGAGCCGGATGGAAACATCGGTCTCGGCGGTACAAGAGCATACCCTAGCCGGAAAGAAACATCGGTCTCGGCGGTACAAGAGCAGACCCGAGCCGGAAAGAAACATCGGTCTGGGCGGTACAAGAGCAGACCCGAGCCGGAAGGAAACATCGGTCTCGGCGGTACAAAAGCAGACCCGAGCCGTAAAATAAATATCAAAAACATTGTGTGGGTCATAACAAACAAGCATAATCAAATGTCAGCCTAAGACAGAAGAGGTCTTACTCACATTTTTGGGATCTGTTGCCTTTCTTGCAACTCTATAAGGGTCACTACAAGAAAAGCTCTTCTTAATACATCCTCTCTGCATCTCAGCATTCCACACATCCGACCGGATGACTTCCGCTATCAACTTTGGTCGACCTCAAAAACCGAATGGTCTATGTACACACTGAGATAGCCTTCTTTCACCAAGTCTTCCACCTGTTCCCGTAGGTCTCTGCACCCATTCGTGGCATATCCCCTTACGTTATGGTAGATACAGTAAGCCCTACTATTTCCCTCCTCAATCGGGAACCTCCTCAAATTAGGCTCGGTCAACAGACCTTTATCCTGGATTTCCTGAACTATCTGGGCCATAGGTTTGTTCAGGGGGGTGTATATTGTCCTCCCCGCGACACGGTTGACTTGGACAGATGACTTTGTCTCTTGAACATGACTACTCGGAGGTGTCGGTCTGAGTTTCTTCTGCTCCGGGACCGGTCTCCTCAAATTTCGGATCGAATCCCACTGATTTTCTGACCTGAGTATCTTAGCCTTTTCGGTGTCTACTCCCCGGACAATCTTTTTCTGCTCCTCTATTAAGATAAACTTCCTTGCCAACTCCAGGGCAGTGGCATAATCCGATACGTCTTGAATACTCAGGTGAGTCCACAACTTCCCGACCTTCAGACCTCCCTTGAGACTTTCTAGCGCTTCTGATGACTCGTACGCTCCGACCTCGAGCACCAAATTGTGGTATCTTTCAATAAAATTCCTTAGGGGCTCATCATCCCCTGCTTCATCAGTCTCAATTCTCCCACCATTTTCTTTGGGACGCAGGCCTCTTTGAAGTGCCGAACAAATGACTTCCTGAGTTGCGCGAAGCTTCCGATGCTCCATGGGGCTAGACTTCTGAACCACAGAATGGTAGATCCTCCCAAGGTTAGGGGGAAAACTTTGCAAACGGCATCCCCTACTACTCATTGGACCTCCATTAATAGGACAAAACTCTCAATATGAGATTTTGGATCAGTATGGCCTTTGTAGGGCGTCATGGACGGCATGTTAAATCATCTTGGGAATTTTACCGACCTTATTTCTTCTGTGAATGGAGATTCAACCTCGCCGTCCCGAGCATCTCCCGTGTCAGTTTTGAGGTTCACTTCCCACTTGGTCATTTCTTTTCTTAACCAAGATTTTATATTGCCATCTGTGTTACCGTGCCGCCTCCTGCGGCCTTCTTCGCGTCTGTCACCCCGGGTGCGGCGTTCCTCATGACTTGAGATTTCCCGTCCAGTCTCACCATCCTTCCTATCTCCTCTTCTGGTGTCGCGGGGGCTATCATAGGAAGAATCTAGCGACTGTCGCCCCTCTTGTTCTTCCCACGTATCCTCCGTTTGTAAATCTTTTTCTACCCCTACGTACCTCATCCCATAGGGACCCTTCCTCCTAGGTTCATCGTCTTCGCTCTCATCTGCAACCCTTTTTCCTTCTGCTATTTCGCCTCTCCTCCGACTGGCTCCTGCTTCAAACTTCTCATTATTTGTTTCTTCCATCCTCTCCAGTCTGTTCATCATGGACTTCAACAGGTTTTGATTTTCTTCCCTATCTTTCCTCATGTTTTCCTTCATCTTCTCCATCTATTCTGCTGTTGAACTCCTCGATGACCGGTGATTTCCATCTTCTACCATCATCTTGATACGTGAGCTGCTTTTTGTTGGATTCCCCACAGACGGCGCCAACTGTTGACGGCTGATTTCGGTCTCATGGGCAATAATGGTTTTTTACTCCCGAGACAATCCTCATCCAACTGTGAATTTGTTTTGTTTATGGGAAACCAAAAGCAAATTTGGCAAAAGATAAGTAAATTCACCAATCAACAAAGAGATTTAACGTGGTTCGGCGGATCAGATCCAACCTACATCCACGGACACATAACATACGATGTTTTATTACCGAAATATGTTTCTCTGATCTGTTTTGTGTTTACAAGTCTAATTCTCTCTTGTTCTCTTATCAACTCTCAACTCTCCACTCTCAAGCACGCTTTCCCCTCCTATTTATAATAGCAAAGAAACAGTTTTCCTTTTCCCATAAGAATTCCTAGTCGAAACTATATTCACTTCCCATATCCTATTAGGACACTGACTTATCAACTTTTCCTCATGACAGTATGATAACTTATCTTCTTATCCGTAGGAATATGATGTCTTATCTTCTGGAGCATATCCCGCCATATTCTCGGTCTTCATGATGTCGGTCACAATGGTCTTTTGAACTGAGAATGCTGCTATCGATTTGATAATGCCCGGTCATCCGATCTTAAGTGGTCGGTCACTGATCACCAAGTGCTCGGCCCCTTACCGTTGGCGTATGCAACATCGAATGGTTGGGTCAGCATTAGTGGTCTCGATCAAGAAGGGAGTTACCATTTTACCCCTGTCGTACTGCTTAAATATCATAGTTCTTAAAAAACACCATCAATAGTATCTTATTACTTCCTCATTTTGTAATTTCATTTCAGGTAAATTTGGACATCGACTAGTATTCTTACGCATAATGGGCTATATTTTGAGGTGAAATGGTGATGTTAATAGTTGGAGCTTGTTATCTATGACTATGATGTTGTGCGATTTATGAAACGTGTCTAAAAAAGTAGTTATTTTGACATTAAAATATGAGTGAGTTGGAAATGTTTATTTTTCTTACATTTCACTTTTGTATTCACCGATCGACTAATTGTATAATTCAAATTAGGATAGATACAAATATAAATACATAGAGTGTATAGATTTCGAGTATAGCTACTATCTAGAGATTAAGCATGCTTGAATTAATGTAACGAAAATGAAATTTGGGATACATGATGAAGAAATATTTAATCTCTTTTAACTTTTACAATTGAGATTTAATTTCTAGCTTTAAAGCTGCAGTTTTATATTAAAGTTGTTTGTGAGTGGGTAATACATTGCATTTGCATAGCTCATTAATGATAGCTCATTTAGTCTCGTTAGTATTTCCCTTATAAATATACCTACATAATTGACCATCAATAAATACGAGAAAATTATATAGAGAAACCCTAAAAAGAAAAGCTGTGAGAAAATGAGAGAAGAAACAGTCTTGAATTAAAAGGATTTTTAATATTGTGATTATCATCCGATCATCAATAATAGTGACAACTTCATAATGATCCACTAAAAAAATTCAGTTTTTTAACTTGGGACGACTGACTAGGGCCCCCAAATTCAAGGTAAAATTATGGGGTCCCCACCTTTAAAATATTAATGCTCAAAAAGCGAAATTTTTTTTTTATTTATTTAAGTAAAAAAAAAATCATATAAATGATCGAAACTCTTAACTCTTCAAGGGCCCAAAAATTATGTGGAGTAAATTCGTTTAAGTTCTCTATATACTCAGGGCCGCCCTGACTTGGATACTGACACTCGTAATCATGTATGCTCATACACCAAGTCACCAACTTGCATAATGCATATATATTGCTCTCTAAAAGAACCCCACTTGCATAATGCATAGTGCCTCTAGAAAGAATCAAATGAACTATCAACTTTATGAATGTGGATCACCTTAATTAGCTAGCCCTAAAATGATTTTCATGTCATGATTGACTTGGAGAAAATGAACATCCTTCGTGGCCGTCTATGTCGGCATAATGTACACGACTCTTCTTCAGAATTATTTGTTTACAGATTTTCTTGTCAGTTTTAATATCTAACATTAATTTCTCACCATCTAAGACATGAAACGAACGATTTGCTAGTTGTCAAACTAAAAGCGGTTTCCTATTTAGGAATGTTATTTTGCTAAATTGACGAGAGTAATATAAAATTTTTCTATGTGGTGAAGTCAAATTAGATCAACTTTAGAAACATCTCGGATTATTGTGCTTTCAAAATTAAGTTAAAACATAACCACTACAAACATTGTTAATAATATTATAGATAGGGAAACTAAGACACCACTTATCTCCACATTAATATGATATTGTTTATTTTGGGCCTAAGCCTTCATGAATTTGCTCTTAAACTATACCCAAAAGGCCTTATACCAATGAAAATATATGTTCATTTTTATATACCTATGATCTTCCTCATTCCTAACCAATGTAGGACTTTGTTTGCTCACAACAATCTTTCCCTCAACAAAGGACCACCGAGCCTCCCCTCTAATGATCATCCATCTGTCCACTCTAGCCCAGGCCAACTCCTCTTCACTATGTTGGGATTAGGACATGTCCATGAAGACCAGAGCACACCGCCTATCTAACCGAGCACATCCACGGATCACGATCGGGGCTCACCACCTTTTTTTATTATGTATTCTGAGGATTCATCCACATGGCTAACTTCGGGGCATGACTCCGATATCACTTGTAAGGAACCTAGGACATCACCTATCTCCACATTGGTATGATATTGTCCACTTTGGGCCTAAGTCCTAATAAATTTACTATTGGACTATACCCAAAAAGCCTTATACCAATGAAGATATATGTTCATCCTTATATCAATTATCTTCCCCATTCCTAAATCAATATGAGACTTTATTTGCTCACAATATTATACATAGTTAATACCACGACAGACAATCGAAATTAACTCTGACCTCTATCTTTCACTATAAAAGTTCAACCGATTAGACTATCCATCAAGTGCAACTTTGACCTTGTCGATTTAAGTTCTTGATTTTTTTTATGATCTCTTAGAGTGTCATGCAATAAATTAGGATACACTTCTTCTTCTTTTTTTTTTTAATTTTTTTTTTTGTATCCTTGAAATATTATATATTAATTGTTTAAATAAGAAATTCATTTAATTAAAAAGTCGTTCCAAATATTTTAAAAAATAATAATGATATTTAATATAATTATACACATGTCATATGTTTATTAATTGATGATATTATATAACTGTAGGAAAGAATTACTTGAATCAGTGATTGTATTAACCTACTTGTGAAAAAAAAAATCTTCTTATAAAAATAAAGAATTGGCCTTAATAATTTGTCAATTAATGGTGTTGCTTTTGGACACATCCTTGATAGTGTGTTTAACAATCAAACTTTTGTTTTGAAGTGAGGGCGTTTCCCTTGCACTTTCCAGGATTCCACAGCCTGGAAATGTCGCAGCAAGCACGTGTCCGTGTGTCACATTCATATCATTACTAGTGGGAATGTGATGCCTAAATTAAACCTACAGAATTTTGGTGCCAAAATACCTAACTCTCCCCCACCTTATACTCTTTATTTTATTCTCAAGCAAAACTCGTTGTTGAATTTCTCATTCAGAGTACCCAATCTGTATTTTCAACTTTCAAATTGACATGAATCAAGGCATACTTGGAGTATCAAGGGACACAATCAAGCTCATGAAATCATTATAAGTATTAGAAGGGCCAATCATAAGATAGAAGGCCAAGAAAGATTAGAGAAGCAATGACGGGACTAGCACATAATTTCATGGTCGATTATAACCGAGTCAGGGGCACACTTGATGTGCATGTGGTCTTCAATGGAGATGACTCAAAGTTATTTCACTTGACCCAAATTAGATCTGAGTGATGTTCACAGACCTATTTTGAAGACAAGAATAATTTTGAAGAATTTGGCCTAATTCATGTCATAGTGGAATTCGACCAAACTATTACATTTTTTTAATATTATGTTTGATATGTTTAAGTTACTTTAGGTGGGAAATGACTATTGGGGACGTGCTTAGTGTAAACAATGGTAGTTTTTGGATTTTAAAGGTCATTTCACTCATTAGGGGTATTCTATCATTTTATGCCATTAGGGCTTCTTTCTCTTATTGTATATAAACTATCATTTCTTCTTAATGAGCAGCCACAAAATTTCAGAAACAAAAGCAAGCTTCTTCATGTTTGGCTATGGCCGAATCTTGTAAGGGAGGAATTCCCCTTATTCAAGTGTAAATCTAACTTATCTAAGCTTTGGCAAGCTTAGTGGCGTCTCCAAGTTAGCAAATACCATCAAAATTTTGACTCTTGAGTTACCTAAGGCACCACTCTTAGGGAGTTTAGGGCTGATCTTAGAAGAGATTTGTTCCAACAAATCATGACCAAGGTTCTTACGGCTTGAACAAATCAAAGGGTTTGCTTGTTTCACAACTGAGCAAGTGATTTCCTTCAAAAATGATAAAGTTATCACATGATTGAAAATAAAAAAAAATTAAAAACTCATATCTATATCCTTTTTAAAATTACAAATAAAAATTATTCATTTATGATGAAAAAAGGTTAAATAATTATAAAGTTCGAGAGAAAACTACAGTCTCTAACAAAAAAAAGAAGATGTGTCTTTTTACAAATCGAGCTATTTTAAAAATTGACAATTGACAATTAATGAAGAGAAAATCAATGATTTTAGAAAACCAACCAATACAGTGATTTTCGATCAAATCGGATTGGTCTTTTGATGAGAAATCACTTATTAATCAACGATTAATCATAATTCAAATACTCTGATTTCAAGTAATGTATCACCCATTATTAATTATCTTTAATGACATACTATTGGTCACACCACTTAAATACAAATTTTATTATTCAACAATTGTATGTGCATGTAGACTTTTTGTAGATATGGTTTTGACATAAACAAATGTCAATAACAAGTTATCATTTTAGAAGAAAAAAAACACTAATATTATATCTACATATAGACTTTTTTGGTGATATGATGATGAGACTGAAGAGTTCGAATGTCATGACCCCCCCTCCCTAAAGCGGGCCCAATCTTAGTGTAGGCATTGCATTTTTGCATGTGAAACCCGATGATGAGTCTCATTTGGAGGCACTACCTTTTGAGTCACGGAAGCCGCGGGAAACAGATATCGGAAGGGGAAATTCAGAATAAACAAGCTCACTGTCTTCGTTAGTGCTGCGTTCGTTACTTCGTTCGAACGTCAAACAGATTGCGGGCGTTCGTGTCGCGTTCGAGGAAGCATTCGAACGGTGTCGGTAATTCTGGTTTTGCTGCTAGCCTCACACCCAAGCCCATTTAGCTCCCCAAAGCCCATAAAACACATCCCAAATTAAATAATAAATATTAATTAAAACATTAACTAAATAAGATATTAAAATAATTAATTAAATAATTAAATAAAACATTTACCAAACTTAGACTAAAATCATGCCTAATTTAAATAATTTGAATATACCATTTACCTAATCTAAACCAATCAAATATAATCATACCAAGTTAAAATCAATCAACCAATATATTATTCCCAAACTTAAAATATTGTATGCCTAATCAACATAAACTAAATATTCAACCTTCCCTATCTAGCCAAGATTTGTCCCCCCTCAATCTAATCCTTCCCTTATCCAACACCAAATCAAATCCCTCTTTAATTAGCCAAATCTCTTTCCTTGTCAAGCCTAACCCTTTGCTATAAAAAGAACCCTTCACCACCTTCTCAACCCTAGCTAGCTAGCTCATACACATAAGATACACAACACACAGGAAAATTACAGGAAGAACACACCCAAAAACAGTAAGCAGAAAATACAGAGGAAACGGCAGCGAAACCACAAGGAAACAGCAGCAAAACGGACTCAAAACAGTAGCTTGAGCGGCAAAGCAGCGAAGAAAAAGGCAAACCAGTGAACCAGAAAAGTTGCGGAGCTTTACCCCTTCCGATCTTCGTGAAACGCGAGTCCGAGAGACGGCTTAAAAGGTTAGACCTGAGGGTACTTTTCACACTCATCTTTACTTGATCTTTGTTATTTATTTGGATTGTATTTTACTTGTTTGTTAAATCTTGCTTGTGTATGATGTGTGTTGTGGGTATTGGATGAATGAGAGACGTGTCAACTCTCGCGGTATATCGGATGGAAACCCGGACATAAATTTCATAGCCGATTCCGAATGGACGGTAATATGATCTGTACTCGGGACACAACTCCACGTACCGCTTGAGTAAACGGAACCCTCTTTTGTTTTGTGTTGCTTTTGTTTATTTATTTTTCGTCACTTGAATTATGTATGTTGTTTATTTATGCATGATTCAATCGAGCGCATGGGCTTAGTAAGTGGAATGAAAGATCCCCTATGGGGAGGGGCTAAAGCCCTTTACCACGATGCTTTGCCGCGCCGGTTGATGTGTGTTCGGTTGGATGCAAGATACGTTCAATCGGGCATACTTAATTTGATATTAGTGTCTTTATCTTTTTATGCATGGTTCAATCAAGCGCATGGGCTTAGTAAGTGGAATGAAAGATCCCTTATTGGGAGGGGTTAAAACCCTTTACCACGATGCTTTGCCGCGCCGGTTGATGTGTGTTCGGATTGGATGTAAGATGTGTTCAATCGGGCATACTTGGTTTTGATATGATTGGCTCTATTTTTGTATGTGTGATGTGACGCGCATGGGCTTAGTGTGTTGGTCTAAAGGTCCTCTCTTTGAGAGACCAAGAGCCCCAAAAGGCCACCTTTACGGCAGTACTTCGTCGCGCCCCTTTATTGTGTTGTTTATGTATTGCGTCCCATTTCATGCATCAGGTCTGTTCCCGTTCGAACGCGTTTACGAACGCAACTCGAACGCGCACGTATTTTGCCTTATCATGCATCAGGTCTCATTTCCGTTCTAACGCGTTCACGAACGCCATACGAACGTGAGCATTCTGTTTCATTTCCGTTCGAACACGTTAACAAACGCCATACGAACGTGAGCATTCTGTTTCATTTCCGTTCGAACGCGTTATCAAACGCCATTCGAACGTGAACCTTCTGTTTACCGTTCGAACGCGTTTAAGAACGCTACACGAACGCGAACACACTGAACTGAGTCTGTCTCATCATATTCATGCGTAATTGCCTCTTGGTTGACCTTTCTTGTATTATGTAGTCAATCATATCATTTGTATCCATGTATTTATCCATTCTATGTGTTCTTAGGATGATATTCAAGCATGATTAGGTTGTTAGCATGTTATTTGGTTAATATGTTCATGAGATAGTACTCAAGCATGATTAGGTTGTTCTTAGTTTTCCATATCAGATGATTGAGAAATGTTCATGAGATTGCCATGAGATGTTGCATGTTGTGATGAACTTGTTGATGTATGCATGTGAATTTAGAAGCATGATCCTCTTGGAAATAAATGTTACTTAAACTTGGTTAAATTATTACATAAATCCTTTCATTACAAGTGACATAAGCAAGGGACCATTCCGAACCCAACGGTTTGAGGTCTTCCCTTGCGAGGGGTGAGTGCGGCCTTAAATCTCATTTTCCGGTTCACACCGGGTGGCGACTCCATTATTCTCCGGTTTAGTCCCCCGTGGCTATTCCGTACTCCCGACCGGGCCACGAGCCCGGGACAGCATGCGTCGCCCAGGTTCTGTTGTCCACACTTAGAAAAGAGTTTGCAGACCTCTTTAGTTCGAGCATTTTATATGTCATGCAATTCAAACATATATACAAAGATAATAATACTTCTTAAATTACAATTTAGCAAATCTCCGAATAAAGTCTCTAATATTAAGGTTTACAGCACAAGTCTTAAAAACATGAAAATAATGTCCTAAATGTCTAGACCAACCCAACAAGTGACTGTCTCACGTGGATCAAATTCTGGTACTGCTACTGCTGTGCTGGAGAACTACCTGTGATGTTTGAGAAAAATGGGGTGAGTTTAAAAATCTCAGTAAGTAAAGCATTCATACTCTCAACATGACATCACCAACAAAATATGGATATATATGTATGTATATATATATATATGAGTATGTTTGTGTGTATATATATATATATATATATATATATATATATATATATATATATGTGTGTGTGTGTGTGTGTGTGTGTGTGTGTGTGTGTGTGTATATATATATATAATATTTAAAAATAACATATATTATACTAAGCATTATCTCAAGCAACCATTCTCAGAACAATACAAACATCCATCAAACATGATTGCTAATCCGGGTTCGGTATAATAATGGATTGAAACCAATGGGAGAGTACCTCATCACAACTCCCAAGGTTTCCTACCATATCACCTAGCAAAAATGTGTAAAAAAAGGGACTGAAAAACGCTCATCCCCTAATCTTGTATAACATCGCATAACCTGACATAACATCTCATCTCATCTCATCTTTGACCACTATTATACAAAACCCGGCAGCATAACATAACAACACATATCATCCAATACAATCAAATCTCACATGCCTTCAATAACTCAATAAATATCTCAACACACACACACACACACACACACATATAGATATAGAATTTCACGGCAAACATCAATCAATAAATAATTATGTTAAGGGAATCATCGTGCATTGTACTTACCTCAATCCAGACAAAAGTCTTCTATATGTCTATATCCTCGTTAAGATTTGAAAAGTATAAAATTATGATCAGGTCTATCAATTTTGCTAAAATTATGATTTTACCCCAAAAATTTCTAAATTTTCAATTTAACCCCTTTCTACTATGTCCATATAGTCCTAAAACTCTCAAATATTACCTATGAACCCCTAAATATCAAAATTTTTAAATTTGCACTCCTAATCATGCCAATATGCAATTAAGTCCAAAACTTTCAAAATCTTACGTTTACATTTTTAAAACTGTAACAATCACATACCAAGCTCCAACGACCTCCAAATTTCACAACGAAGGAACCAACGGTCAATATATGTCACAAGGATCATAATGATGGTGGTGGTGACAGTTAATGCACAGTGGTTACTGACGAACGATCAAACGATGATAACTCTCATTTTTGGCTCATTTCTCAATAACCGAAAGTCAGATTTGGGCAAATGAAATATCCACACTACGTATCGCGATGAGGGAAAGATTCTGGTTTTGGAGGTGAGGATCACAAGCGATAGTACGTGGGTGCGTGGCGGAGGAGTCACGACGGAGCGTGGAGGAGCGTACAGGCGCGTCTAGCGGATTCAAGGCGACAAGCTGATGCCGTTGGATTCATCTCTTCGAGAGGATTCTCCAGATGTGGTCACTCATCAGAAATGATGGTCGGAAGACGTCGAACGAGCCACTTTCTGTCTTTTGACATAATTTCACTCTCTAGTTGTTTCTCTCTCTACTGGTTTCATTTCTCTCTCTAAAAACTCCTTGAAATTTACTCTCAAATCTCTCTGAAAGTGCCTTCAACACACACCTTACCCTCTCCTCTAATCTCAGATAAAACACTCACACAAAATGCTAAGGTTATTTGATTATTAATGGTAGATGTTGTGGAGTTAACAGGGTAAGGGGTGAGTGGTTGTTTTGTTTGATTTTGAGGATAAAGAAACACATTCAGGTAGTGATAATGTGATTGTGGGGATTAGTTAGGAAAAAAATCAAATTATTTTTAATCATGAAACATAATGTTATAATCTACCCACCTTATAAAAAATCATCCTTGAAATTTCTCAATCCCAGAACAACTCTGGGTATTTATCCATCTTGTTATGTTCCACTTCCCAAGTCACCTCATATATGTGATAATTAGTCTATATGACCTTCATAAGAGGAATATGTCTGGATCTCAACTCTTGAAATTTTCGATCTACGATCCTCACGGGTTTCTCTTCATATGTCAGATTCTTATTCAACTCTACATGTTGGCTCTCCAAGATATCAGTAGGATATGGTATATATTTCTTCAATATTGATACATGAAATACTTTATCGATTCTTTCCAATTCTAGTGGTAATTCCAAACGATATGCCACCTTGCATACTCTCTCCAAAATCTCATAAATGCCAATATAACGCGGTGCCAACTTCCATTTCTAGCCAAATCTCAGTACTTCATTCCAATGTGAGACTTTTAAGAAAACTTTATCCCCTACTTGGAACTCAAGGTCCAACTTTCTTTTGTCAGTATAACTCTTATGTCGACTCTACACCTCTAACAATCTAGCTCAAATCAATTTGATCATTTCAGATGACATATCTACCAAATTCGAACCATGAATATGTTTATCTCCAACCTCGCCCCCAACAAATAGAAGTTATACATCTCATCTCGTACAGAGCCTCAAACAGAGCCATACTGATACTAGCCTGGAAGTTGTTATTGTAGGCAAACTTATTAGATGTAAATGCTTGTCTCAACTTCCAGCAAACGCCAATACAGATTATCTCAACAAATCTTCTAATGTCTGAATAGTCTGTTCTGAATGTCCGTCAGTCTGTGGGTGGAATGCAGTGCTCATAGAAATCTTAGACCCCATAAGCTTCTGGACACTCTGCCAAAAATAAGAAGTAAATCTGGCATCTCTATTTGATATAATCGACAATGGTACACCATGTAACTCGAATTGGTAGAAAATAGGCAGATTTAGACAATCAATCTAATATCACCCAAATTACATCATAACCTTTCCGTGTCTCGGTAGCCTTACTAAAAAATCCATCGCAATGATTTCCCACAACCACTTAGGTATAGGTAGAGGTTGGAGTTATCCGGCCGGATGATGATGTGCTTTCTTAACCTACGGACAAACCAAACATTGAGATACAAACTCTGAAATCTCTTCATTCCCAGCCACCAATATGTATTCTTCAGATTTTGATACATCTTGGTGCTCTCAGGATGCATATTATACGGAGCATCATGAACCTCATCCAATATCTCTTGTTTTAGCGCTTTTGTAGGTGGTACCACCACTCTGTCACCAAAAAATAATATGTCATCTGAACTTAGTCTGAATGTAGTATTCTCATTCTTTGCAACCTCTGATCTCCACTTTCCACATTGATCATCCTCGTTCTATGATGTTTTGAGTCTATCTAGCCGTGTAGGCCGGACCTTCATATGGTCAAAAATACCTCCATTGTCGGATATCTCAAAAGTTAGATGTAATGCTGCCATCTTCACAAGCATCCTCTGTCTGGCTCTCAAAAACTATAATTTACCCGCATTCTTCCTACTCAGTTGGTCAACAACTACATTGGCCTTTCCTGGATGGTAATTAATAGTAAATGTTGGAGTTGGTGCTTGGAGGCCAATCTAAATAATGTATTGTATATTTTATTATTTATTAATAAAATAACTACATTTTCATTTCATACCTTATTAATGATATTGTCATTATGCATATTAGATTGATGTATAAATATGCTAATAATGACATCGACCTTAGAATAGTCTTGTAGTAATACTGGACACTAGGTGGTCCGACAATGAGATAAATATTACTATTGTAAACTATTCTTAAAGTAAATATTCCTAGTAGTTGGTTTTATAATATTGTCGAATTCCTATATCCTATAAGACTAGCACATGTCGTATATTGTAATTGGAGTTCCAATGGTTTAACTCGATGTACCATGAGCTTTGGAAGCTCGTATATATTGGAGTTGGTGCTTGGAGCTCCAATCTGAATTGTATATTTTATTATTTATTAATTTAATAATTATATTTTCATTTCATACCTTATTAATGGTACTGTCATTTTGCGTATTAGATTGATATTTAGATATGCTTAGAATGGTCTTGTAGTAATATTGGACACTAGGTGATCTGACATTGGGATAAGTATTTCTATTGTAAACTATTCTATAAGTGTATATATATTCCTAGTTGATGGTTTTGGAATACGGTCAAATTCCTATAGAAGACTATCACATATCGTCTATTACAATTGGAGTTCCAATGGTTTAACCCGATGTATCATGAGCTTTGAAAGCTCGTATAGATGTGTGGGTATTGGTTGGACTGAATACTGAATGACTCATGAGTGATTCCTAATAGTTGGAAGTACACACCACCGTCAATAGGAATCTCCTCGAGTATAGTAACATATGTAATCATTTGACTATAGGATATCATTGATTTTGTGTTAGATCCTCCACACTTTGATGCCATATATGTCGGAAACCTTTCATGGTCTGACCTCTATATGTTCTTTGGATGTGGACCGATGCACTCAGTAATCAAGTGTGAAGCAAGATATGATCTATCAGATGTGTACCATAAGGGGTTTAGGTATTCAAGTGAGTAAAGTCATGATTCTTAAAGCTTTGGTCAAAGTCGATCACCTGGGGTGGACCACATCCATTATGAAGAATCATGGACATGTCGACATGAGATGTGCGTTGATGAGTGGTATTTATATCACTATTTCCTACTCATTTAACCTAATATTTTGTATAGGTTCTTAAGTTTTGTGAACGATTTGATGTGTTTTATTTTTATTTTGCAGATAAATAAAGTTTGGGAAGCATTGGAAGCAATTTGGGGCCAAAACAGTGAAAAATGATGAAAAAGGGTATTTTGGTAATTTGGTCGTGTCGCGACGCGTAATCCATCGGCGTCGCGACGTCTAAAGTGCGCCGCATGTTAACTTGCGCCGGACATATGGACCAGTTAGAAGAAATTTGCTAAAATGTACCGGATACAAACGTGCACCTGACATGTGTCATCATAAGAACCGATCATGCTAAAATACGCCTGGACACGTGTCGTGATTCTATGGTGCCGACACTCCGCCTGACACGTGTCACCTTATGAATGGACCAAATCATCGGTGAATCATCTTCTGCCATGTGTCAAGATGTTATTGGACCAATCTTAACGCGTGCCACGTGTCGAAATCCTATTGGGCCGATGAAATCCGCGTCAACAGTCAACAAGTCAAGCCGCGTGGACAAAGTCAACAAAGCCAGCGTCACGACGCAAGAAGAAAGTTGGCGTCGCGACGCTGACCCGAATTTTGCCTATAAATTGAGGCTTTCAGCAACTCATTTGGTGTGCTTTCCTTGGGATTTTTTCCCTGATTTCATAGGAATCATCTAGTTTTGTAAATTATTGTAATATTAAAATTATGTATTTTTATTTTTAGTTATTATTACAACATTTTATTTATTTACTTTATGTTTTGTAGTTAAATTTCCGCTGGGGTAAAAGGTGAAACCTTTAATATAATTATCTAGGTAAATCTCACTTAATTATAATTTATAAATTATAATTTAACCGGATTAATTAATGTCAGACTTTATTACCACCTATATGTTCGGTCTAAATATAAATTACTTTACTGCCTATATGGCTGGTCTTTATGTGACAGATAATTATCGCCTATATGGCTGGTGTAATTGGACTAAATGGATTACCGCCTATATGACTGGTTTTAAATGTTTAACATTATTAATTCCTGAGAAAGGAGAACATAAAATAATTTATATATTATAATAAGTGAGATTCCTAGATAAGAAATATTAAATGTGGATCCTCTAACCCCCAACATTTTATTTTATTCTAGGGAAGTGATAAAACACAATATTCACACTTAATAATTGATTTTCTTTTTATGGGTAATTCTTTAGTTTGTTTATTGAGTCTTAATCTTAATGCTTCTTGTTGTCTGATCACCAATAAGATTGATGTGGTAAACTTAAAATGAACTAGACATAGGGATTTTAGGTTTGAACCTTAGATTCAATAGCCCACGATCTTCCTTGAGGATAGATAACCCTTTAATAGATTTTCTTACATGATAGACATATACCTGTCGGGCGGGGGTAGCCACAATTGGAACTTGATCTTAATGAATCCAGGTAATTTGGTTGATATAGACATATGGTTCAATTGGATTATACTGGGTATTTGCGTCTGACCATCGACATAGGCTTTTACATAATTTCGTGTTCCAGGTTAGCAAACTAATTTATTACACATATGTAAGAGAATCAATTTATCTTTCGAATAATATTATGTGGAGTCACGACCCTAGATCTTTGAGTCTTTTCTTTTATTTTCCTTAGAATTTTCTTTTGAGTATGTTTTTATTTTAATTAGCAAATCCACATTCAACCAACCAAAACCAATCAATTCCATTCTGCCTATAATTAGATACTTGTAAATAAATAGTATCAATAATTAATAATAACAGTAGGAATTAAGTCCTCGTGGGATCGATATTTTTATACTACTTGAACGATACGTGCGCTTGCGTTATACGTGTGTGTTTACGCCGGTCAAGTTTTTGGCGCCGTTGCCGGGGACTTAATTTTCTTGAGTTATTAATTTTGAAGCTATCTAAATTACATGTATCTAATTTTCATTATTTTTATCTGTAATTTTTCTTTCTTTCTTTTGTTTTCAGGTGATTGATGGAACATTATTGGGAGATTGAGATATCACGAACTTTACTAGAAGATACACCCCAATTCTGGGAGCAACAGTTCAGTTTTCCGAGGCATGTTGTCCAGCCCAACAACTATAACTGGATGCCAGAACCAAGCAATACCACATTTGCTCAACAGAACGCAATGGGGAGATGTGACATATGTAATGGTAACCACCCGAGAGATCATTGCGAGTACAACTACAATCCAGGGTGGCAGAGCTATCAAAATCCTTCATGGTATCAAGAACCATCACATTTCACAAAACCACATTTTCCATCTTATCCACCACCCACCTATTATCTTCAGCAAGAACCAGAACCATCAGAATAAGATCAGATGATTGACATGCTCAAAGATTGGTTCAAGAAACGAGATAAAGAGTTGGATACGATGCTTGAAACATACCAGAATCAACTCGAAAGTATTCAGAGTCAATCAGCATCCATTCAGAGACTGACAGATCAAATGAGACAATTAACTAAAAATCAGAGCTACATACCTCAAGAAACATTTTCAGACAAAACTGACGGATCCTTCGAGTACCAAGCATTTCACGATGACACTTTAGCAGAGGAAGATGCTGAGCAGTATTAGAAATCTGAGGTATCAGTTCAAGAACCCAAACCAGCGAAGTCTCGATTTGACTTTTATTATTCAGATTCCGACTCTGATGAAGAAGCTGAGTTGTTTGTACCAACTGCACCAACAACAATTGAGGATGGAACTCTGTATCCTCAAAATGAAGATCTTGGAGCGTCATTACATTGATGTTTGAAGAAGATCTACCTGAGCCAATCATTTCACTCAGATCAGAGGATGAAGACCTAAAATCTGACATTTCTTTACATCCTCAGGGTGACACTTATGGAGCATGCATTTCATAAGTGACACTATAGCCTCATACACAAAACCCTAACCCTAAAAAATCGAGTGTCACGCAAGAAGCAATTTGGCGTCGCGACGCGCGTTCGGTAACAGGTCCAAAACCAACAGCCACCACACATAGATCTCACTCCTCTTTCTTCAACATTTCACCATTTTCTCTCAAATTGTTCATCTGAAAACACTACAACCGAAACCACCACCACACGACCGAGACACCTTCATCGAGCCTTCTCCAGTCAAGCACACTCATCTCCATCACGACCGAGCCACCGCACCACCATCTTCATCGAGCCACCTCAACCAACAGTCGAGCCACTGCCGAGCCTCCAATCCATTGAGCCATTCCGAGCCACCCACTGCCGAAATCAGCCATAACCGAACCACCGAAGAGCTTCCAACCTCCGGCCAAGACTCACGGTCGAAGCAACCCACGATCAACTGACACCCAAGACCGAGACCTTCCATCTTCAGATCCAGCTTTTCCAGAAATAAGATCACCATTGTCAGACAGCTAAAATCGTTCTTGAACTCTTCATTATCTCCTGAATTTCCGAATTTACAAGGAGGATAACCGAAAATTGTGGGAATTTGTGGATATTTTGTGTGGTTAATTTTGTTAAAAATTGGATGCTATTGGATTTGAAAATTTTGGCAGTGAAGGGGGATAGCCGAAAATTGTAAGAGTTTGTGGTTGATTCAACAAAATTAGAGGGTTGTGAACTTGGAAGTTTGGCAGTGAGTAATTGGCATATTTCTGATTTGAGGATTGACTGATCGATTGAATTTCATAGAATTGGGGGCGAAGTTTGACATTGTTGTGATTTTTGAAGTGTTAGTTTTAGGGTAAATTTGGGGAAATTTTGAGTTTTTAGAGGAGATTCTGTCGAAATTTTTACTAAAAAATGGTCAGATAGCGATCGTGGTAAAAAGCATAAATTGGACATAGATCTTAATCGGTAATGTTTCTTGTAAAATTTCAGCTAACCAGGTATTATCATCTAAACTCCTCTTCTAATGTTTAAGACATTGGGGACAATGTCTCATTTTGGTTTGGGGGAGGGATTTTTTTGAGTTCTACGGTCCCGAGGATCGAATACAAAGCATAGAAATATATGTGCGAATACAACGAGGGAGTTACAGAATACTCACATCGATCGGTTGAGCGACGCGGCGATGAACAAAAATCAAATTCTGTTCACTGTCATAGTCACGACAGTTCACTGTCATGGCTCCTCCATTTTCGACTTTGGATCATCTTCGTCAAGCTCCAAGCTTCGTCAAATGATTCCAAGCTCATGGGTACACTTCCCTATCACCTTCGCATGTCTCTCGGAGTGCTAATTCTTGATGATTTTACCGTAAAATCATCACACTTTTGCTTCCCATTGCTCTCGGTTTTCTGGGCAAAAAACAGAAGAAAGAATAGCCCAAAGGGCGTGAAAGAGAGGAAGAAGAAAGAGAGGAGAGAGAGTTGTGGTTTTACAAAATGTGTATTAGTTATATGTTTTCCAAAAACAAATAATACATATACCATTTCCACTTTTCCAAAAAGTCAAGGCAATAAAGTTTTTCCAACCACCAACATCAACTCCCATCAATCAATGAATACTGACTGGTGTCAATCACTCAAAGTGAAAGACATGCATCACTTGATTGACGGATGATGTGACGCTAGATGCGACTAGCGATTTGACGCTTAATTTGACTTGCGTGCATCACTCGAATTCGAAATGCGAATGCGCTCGTAAATAATCCCGAGCTCGGGTTCGCTAATTCCAAATTAACGAATTTCCATTGCGACGCAATTTAAATGATTACGCCTAGCGAAATCACTATTCACGTCACTTACGAATTAATTCTAAATTAACTCGTTCGGCCGAATTAAAATATAATTTTAATTCCGCGTCGAAATCCAATTTCATATAATATATTGAATATATTATTTATCGTTTAATTTCAAATTAATCGTTATCTTTCTTTAATTGATATTTTATCCCAGATAAAATATCTCCGCAATTAATCCCAGATTAATAAAAGTGCGAGTCATACGTCATCGGTGAATCTTCGGGAAGCGACCTATGAGATCCCTGGATATGTTGGCAGTAAATTCGGTCGTCGGACTATCCGAACACGTAAGTACCTAGTACTACGTTTGTACCGATTTACAAGACAAGGTTGGCTTCTAGCAAAGCGTCATGCCTACCCAATTCTCCAGAAATATCCTTACAAGAATATAATATCTATATCAGTCGTAGTATACGTAGTATTGCCTATTTCGATCCAGTATCAGATGATTACATTTAAGGCCTGGGGCTGGTACAGTGTCTGTCCCGTACAAAGCATATATCGGATTACAAGCAACTAGTCTCTTTATTATCGGATAATCATGACCAAGTCATATTATCTCGATGGTTGTAACCCTTTAGAGAACCAGTTCTGTATCCCTACGCGATCATCAACTCCATATGACTAGAGTGACACTTCCATCTTGACATCACACCCAACACACTACGATTCTCAATATACCCAGCAGAGGCGTACACAGAACCTGTTAAAGCCCTGGACGACCAAAACCAAAGTATGTTGATTGTCGCAAGTATTAGCGGTGCAAGTCTCAAGTTAAGACCAAATACACCTACCTTGATTTCGGACTTCCATAGGCACATAATCATACTACCAATGGAATTCCGAGGGGGTCTATCCAGAGCGAAGCTATTTCCCGTACCATCGGTAAAACATAACCTCTTATTACACTTGCATGAGTATCCTATACCCAAATATATGAGAACTATGCCGTTTGTGCCATCACAATGCGCACAAGTGTAATACTAGTCTCTTACGAATTTATCGATGTCCAATCTCGATAATACTCTGATTAGGGATATTTAATGATTTATCCTTCGTGGACTGATGCTGTCTCATATCATTCTCAATCCAGGAACAAATTAAAGGACCTCCTATCATTTATATATCTTGGTGATATAATCACAAATGATAATAGTGCAATCTCATTTGTCACATAGTTAATTTGTACAACAACACCATGATCTTTACAAATAGTGACGCTATGGGTCATAATTGTCCAACATGATTTAGTTGATTAGTATCTTGGTTTTAGTTGTGTGTTATTTTTATTTTTAGTCCAAAATTTTTCGAAAAATTGAAAAATTCTCAAAAATTACAAAAATATTTTGCGTTTTTATGTTTTTATTTTAACTAAAAAGGTGAAATTGGTAAGAGATAGCTGAGGAATGAGTTTCCACTCCTGAGACATATTTCAAACCTATTTTTGAAACAAGTTAATTTTTGTTTATTTCATTTTAGATTATTTAATTTGTAAATTCTCCATAAAACTGATTAAAATGGATCTTCATATGCTCAGTTAGCAGGTATTAACAATACGCATGGTAACATACAGACATGTGCTGAAATTGAAAAGTTTGTAATATTCAATGCTCTAGTTTAATTGGAGGAAGCATCTGAAAAAGCAATGGAGTAAAAAAAAACGTCTGAGATCCGAGTTATTAAGTCCGTATGGGTGTTTTAACACTTAGTGCCCTAAAACCAACTGGTTTGGGAGTCACTGGCCCAAAGCTCGCTACATGGATCAAGAATGTTGCAAAATATATATATCTGAAATCTGAGTAATTAAGTCCGTAGGGGTGTCTTAACATCTGATGCCCTAAAGCCAACTGGTTTGGGAGCCACCGACCCAACACTCGTTACATAGACGGAAGCTATTGTATATAAATAAAAAAAATCAAAAATCAAAGAAAAAATCAGAAAAATTATTCCATTGCTGCAAAAAGGTGTGAATTCCGATAAAACTTTAGAACAAAAATATTACTCTCTTATCAACTTCACTTATGACTGTTGTGGGAAAAATGAGTTGATTAATATTTTGTTGGCTGTGTATATGGAGAATGGTAAATATAATCGGAGAATTTACTTATTCGATAATTCAGAAAGAAAGAAAACAACTAGTAACTTGGAGTAGAAATTTCACCTGATTAGTCACTAATATTTTGTATAGTTTCTTGAGTTTTGTGAACGTTTTGATGTATTTTATTGTTATTTTGTAGATAAATAAAATTTGGGAAGCATTGGAAACAATTTGGGGCCAAAACAGTGAAAAATGACGAAAAAGGGTATTTTGATAATTTGGCCGCGTCGCGAATCACAATCCATTGGCGTCGCGATGTCTAAAGTGCGTCGCATGCTAACTTACGCCGGAAATATGGACTAGTCAGAAGAAATTTGCTAAAATACACCGGATGCTAACGTGCGCCGACCATGCTAACGTGCACCTCACACATGTCATCATCAGAACCGATCATGCTAAAATGCGCTGGACACGTGTCGCGATTCTATGGTGCCGACACTCCGCGTGACACGTGTCACCCTCTGAATGGACCGAATCATCGGTGAATCATCTTTCACCACATGTCAAGATGTTATTCGACCAATCTTACCGCGTGCCACGTGTCGAAATCCTATTGGGCCGACGAATCCGCGTCAATAGTCAACAAGTCAAGCCGTGTGGACCAAGTCAATAAAGCCAGCGACGCGATGCATTAAGGAAGTTGGCGTCGCGACGCTAACCCGAAATTTTACATATAAATTGAGGCTTTCAGCACCTTATTTGGTGTGCTTTCCTTGGGATTTTTTCCCTATAGGAAGCATCTAGTTTTGTAAATTATTGTAATATTAAAATTATGTATTTTTATTTTTAGTTTTTATTACAACATTTTATTTATTTACTTTATATTTTGTAGTTAAATTTCCGCTGGGGTAAAAGTTGAAACCATTAATATAATTATCTTAGTAAATCTCACTTAATTATAATTTATAAATTATAATTTAACCAGATTAATTAATGTCAGACTTTATTACCGCCTATATGGTCGGTCTAAATATAAATTACTTTACCACCTATATGGCTGGTCTTTATGTGACAGATAATTATCGCCTATATGGCTGGTGTAGTTGGACTAAATGGATTACCGCCTATATGGCTGGTTTTAAATGTTTAACATTATTAATTCATGAGAAAGCAAAACATAAAATATTTTATATATTATAATAAGTGAGATTCCTAGATAAGAAATATTAAATGTGGATCCTCTAACCCCCAACATTTTATTTTATTCTAGGGAAGTGATAAAACACAATATTCACACTTAATAATTGATTTTCTTAAGCTTAATGCTTCTTGTTGTCTGATCACCAATAAGATTGATGTGGTAAACTTAAAATGAACTAGATATAGGGATTTTAGGTTTCAACCTTAGATTCAATAGCCCACGATCTTTCTTGAGGATAGATAACCCTTTAATAGATTTCCTTACAGGATAGACATATCCCTGTCGGGCGGGGGTAGCCACAATTGGAACTTGATCTTAATGAATCCAGGTAATTTGGTTAACATATACATATGGTTCAATTGGGTTATACTGGGTATTTGCGTCTGACCATCGACAAAGGCTTTTACATAATTTCGTGTTCCAGGTTAGAAAATTAATTTATTACACATATGTAAGAGAATCAATTCATCTTTCGAATAATATTGTGTGGAGTCATGACCCTAGATCTTTGAGTCTTTTCTTTTATTTTCCTTAGTATTTTATTTTGAGTCTATTTTTATTTTAATTAGCAAATCCACATTCAACCAACCAAAAGCAATCAATTCCCTTTTCCCTATAATTAGATACTTGTAAATAAATAGTATCAATAATTAATAACAACAGTAGGAATTAAGTCCTCGTGGGATCGATATTTTTATACTACTTGAACGATACGTGCGCTTGCGTTATACATGTGTGTTTATACCGGTCATGCGCTTCGAAAACTTGACGGTGTATTCTATGTTTCCTAACCACAACTCAGATAGCCTACAACATATGGATTGTTAAACATATGTGATGACCTCGACTTGTATAGTTCAGAAAGGTTGATCGTGTTCTTCACGAATTTGGAGGTGGCCGAATTGCGTACATATTAGCTAAGCTTATATGACGAACATGTCCGAACTTAGAGAGTCTCAATATGAAGTGTATTCATTGAGCACTTGGGTAGTCGATTAATTTTGATAAAAGATAATATTCGATATTATAATTATCAACTAAGATAATCAAGTGTTATTGGATAACATTGATTATTTACTTTGACCTAATTGGATTAATTTAATAATTACACAAGGGCTTAATTGTAAAATCATAATTATCTATGCCATTTGAGGATATTATGGTAATTGTATGTATGTAATAATATGTGGTTTTGGTTTGATTTAATTAGATTAAATCAAAGTGAAAAACATTGAACTAATCTACTACATAATCCTTGTTTTGATTTAATTGGATTAAATCAAAGTGGTAGACAATGGAGATTAGTCACACCTAATTATATATCTTTGGACAAATTAGATTAAGCCCACATAAAAGTTGATTATAATTTTTATTAATTAAAAAATTACCTAAGTTTTGCTATAAATAGCAAGCTTTAGGAAGGTTTTAATTAAGCTTGTTAAAGCTAAGTATAAGTAATTCTTAGAGAAATTAACCTAAGTTAGAGAAATGTTTAGAGAAGCTTGTGATGTCTCTACAATATTTCATCTAGGAGAAATCAAGATTGGAATTTGGAGTGAAGCTTGCTAGCATTGGAATCAATGTTGGATCTTGAAGTCAAGCTTGCAACACTTTGGATGTTCTCCCACCATTTAAACAAAGAGAAAGAGATTGGATCTTTACCTCAAGCTTGCTAGGTAAGTTTGAACTTCTCTTAAGTTATGAACTATGTATTGGATACATGATCACATAGCTTAATGTTGAAATAAGACTAATAAATTGTGTTGGGATGCTTTGGAAGTATAAATACAATATACTTGTAATTAGGTCAAATATGTTCATGTTAGACATGGAACAATTAATAAGAGTTTGGAACTCAAGATTAAAGCTTAGAGCTATGACTACCGTTCTAGAATTACTTGACCATCTTTAGGTGAACTAGAACTGTTCATGAGACATTTTTTATTGGGATTCTAAAATTTATTTATGTTTAGATTCAAACAAATGCATATAAGTATTTAGAATACATGTATGTTAATTGTATAACATATGTTGATGATGGTTAAGAAGCTAAAATTGGATTTTAGGTGTATATGAAGTATTATGAGAAAATTGGAAGTGTTTAGTTATGCTTTGAATAGAAAAATTGCTCACTGTCTCGGGAGCGTCGCAACTCTGACTCCTCAGCGTCGCGATGCCGAGCATCAGACCTAGGAGCGTCATGACTCCATGTCTTCTACATCACGAAGCCGAGACATTCATCTCACTGGATGCTCTCGGTATTTGGTACGTCTCGACGCCCAAGCTCTAGCGTCCTGACGCGATGAGCTGAAATATTCTGAAATTTAATTTTCTCCGTTCCGGAGTTTTCGGACTCCGTTTAGGTCCCTATTTTTTCCTACGGACTCAAAATGGAATTTAGTTTTACATAAAAATATTTTAAAATACACCCATCCTAGATATCTATGGATTAGACCCATTTCCACTGCGCAGGGCACCGATCCGACCCTAAGGGTTCCAAAACGGTCCCAACAGTATAGACGTGTGGGTATTGGTTGAATGGAATAATGAATGACTTGCAGATGATTCCTAATTGTTAGAAGTACACACCACCATCAATAGGAATCTCCTCGAGTCGAGTAGTATATGTAATCATTTGACTATAGGATATCATTGATTTTATGTGAGATCCTCCACACTTTGATATCATGTATGTCAGAAACCTTCCATGGTATGGCCTCTAGATGTTCGTTGGGTGTGGACTGATGCAATCGTTAATCAAGTACGTATCAAGATAGGATTTTTCAGGCCGTATGTGTACCATAACAGGTTTAGGTATCCATGTGAGTAAGTCACGATTCTTAAAATCTTGGCCAAAACTGATCACCTAGAGTGGATCGCATCAGTTGTAAAGAATCGTGGACATGTCGACATGAGATGTGCTCCTTGGAAACTTGACGGTGTATTCTATATTTCATATACACAACTCGGATAGCCTACGACGGAGGGATTGATAAACATATGTGATGACCTCGACTTGTATAGTTCATAAAGGTCGTTCGTGTTGTTCGCGAATTCGAAGGTGGCCGAATTGCCTACATATTAGCTAGACTTATATGATGAACGTGTCTGAACTTAGAGAGTCCCAAAATGAAGTGTACTCGTTAAGATTGGGTAGCCGATTATTTTTGATAATAAATAATATTCGATATTATAAATATCAACTAAGATAATTAAGTATTATTGGATAACATTGATTATGTACTTTGACCTATTTAGATTAATTGGATTAATTCAAAATTACACAAGGGCTTAATTATAAAATCATAAATATCTCTACCATTTAATGATATTTTGGTAATTATAAATATGTGTTAATAAGTGTATTTGGCTTGATTTAATTGGATTAAATCAAAGTGGTAGACATTGAACTAATCTATTAAGTAAATTTTATCTTTTTGTTTTATTGGATGAAATCAAAGTGGTAGACAATAAGATTAGTCACACCTAATTATGCATATTTGGATGAATTTAATTAAGCATACTAATATTTGATGAAGACTTTTATTGATTTGATGTTTTTAATAAAGCTTGTGAAAGCAAAATATAAGTAATTATTAGAGAAATTAACCTAAGTTTGAGAAGTGTTTAGAGAAGTTTTGGAAGATCTCTCTAACATTGCATGTAGAAGAAATCAAGATTGGATCTTGGAGTGAAGATTACTAATATTGGAATCAAGATTGGATCTTAGAGTCAATATTGCAAACCTTGGAAGTTCTCCAACTATTTCAACATAGAGAAGAAGATTGGATTTTTGCATCAAGCTTGCTAGGTAAGTGTGAATTTCTCTTAAGCTATGTTCTTCATTAGTGAGTTTTCATTAGTGAGACATATAGTGATTAATTATGTATTGGATGCATGATTACATAACTTAAAGTTAAAATAAGGCTAATGAATTGTGTTAGGATGCTTTGGAAATATAAACACAATATTCTTGTAATTAGGTCAAATATGTTCATGTTGGATATGGAATAATTAATAAGAGTTTGTAACTCTAGATTAAATCTTAGAGCTATAGCTACCATTCTAGAATCACTTGAACATATTTGGGTGAGCTAGAATTGTTCATGAGACATTTCATATTGGATTCTAAATTGGTTTGTGTTTTGATTCAAACAAATGCATATAAGTATTTAGACTACATGTATGTTAGTTGTATACCATGTGTCGATGATAGTTATGATGCTAAAATTAGATTTAGGTGTATTGAAGTATTAGGAGAAAATTAAAAGTGTTTAGTATAAATTTGAAGTTGAAAAATACTCACTGCCTATGGCAGCGTCGCGACTCTGTCCTTCCAGCGTCGCGACACCGAGCATCAGACCTAGGAGTGTCGCAATGCTCATCCTTTCACATTGCAACGCCGATAGTTTCAGCTCTCGCAGTTGCTCTCGCACTTTGAGGTGTCTCGACTCCCAAGCTTCCGCATCGTGACACGTAGAGTTGATGAACACTGAAACTTTATTTTCTCCGTTTTGGAGTTTCCGGACTCCGTTTTGGTCCCTATTTTGTCCTATGGACTCGAAACAGAATTTGGTTTTACATTAAATATTTTAAAATACACCCATACTAGATATCAATGGGTTAGACCCACTTCCTCTGCGCGGGGTACCAATCCGACCATATGAGTTCCACAACTGCCTAACAATACATTCAAAGTCACTAAGGAAATCCATCCAATGTCTCTACCTCGAATTTAGCTATTTCTGAGTGGGAAGATATTTCTAACTCTTATGATCAGTATAAATCTCACACTTGGTACCATATAAATAGTGCCTCCAAATCTTTATAGCATGTATAATCGCTGCCATCTTTAGATCATGGGTAGGATAATTCTTCTCATGAGTCATCGAATGTCTTAAGGCATAGACAATCACTCTCTCATGCTACATTATTACACATCCTAACCCCTGATGAGATGCATCAGTATAAACTACATATCCATCAAGTCCATATGGTAAAGTAAGTACTGGTGTAGTAGTTAATTTCTCATTCAGAGTTTCAAAGCTCCTCTCACAATCATCAGTCCATACAAGCGATACCTTCTTTCTCGTCAGTTTAGTCATCAGAACAACAATAATAGAGAAATCCCGAATAAAACGACGGTAGTAACATGCTAATCCCAGGAAATTTCGAATCTCTGTCACCGTTCTCGGTCTCTTCCATTTCAGAACTGTTTTGACTTTTTGTGGATCTACATAAATACCCTCTCTTGAGATAATGTGCCCAAAAAATACTAATATATCCAGCCAAAATTCACATTTCGAGAACTTGGCATAAAGTTGCTTACTCTTCAAAGTCTCTAATACCAATCAAAGGTGTTGCTTATTATCGACCCTGGAAGGCGAATACACAATGATGTCAACAATAAACAGCGATAAACTTATCTAGATATGGCCGAAACACTCTATTCATCAAATCCATGAATGCTACAGGTGCATTGTAAGTCCGAATGACATCACTAAGAACTCATAATACCCGTATCTCATTCGAAATGCAGTCTTAGGAATATCCGCATCACGGATCCTCATCTGACAATATCTAGACCAAATATCATTTTTAAAAATACCAAGGCTCAATGAAGTTGATCAAATAAGTCATCGATATGAGGTAACGAAGACCGTCACCTTATTGAGTTGACGATAATCATGATCTAATCTTAAGGTTCCATCATTCTTTTTCACAAACAATACTGGTGCTCCCCAAGGTGAAACATTGGGTCTAATAAATCATCGATCTAACAGCTCATGCAATTGTTCTTTCGGCTCATTCATTTATACCGGGGCCATACGATATATTGTCACTAAAATATCGGTATCAGACATCAAATCTATAATAAACTCAAGATCTTTATGATGAGGTAAGCTTGGAAGATCATCAGGAAACACATCATAGTACTCTCTCACAACCAGAATATCTGATATCTGTTGAGGCATATGTGAAACCTATAGGGTCAGATCGGTACCCCATGTAGTGGAAGTGGGTATAACCCGTGGATATCTAGCATGGGTGTATTTTTGAATATTTTTATGTAAAATTATATTTCATTTCGAGTCTATAGGAAAAACACAAGGACCAAAACGGAGTCCAGAAACTCCAAAACGGAGAAAATAAAGTTTCAGTATATATCAACTATGCGCGTCACAACGTGGGAGCTTGGGCGTCGAGATGCTCCAAAGTGTGAGAGCAACTGCGAGAGATGAACGTCTCGATATCGTAATGTCAAAAGGTTTGCGTCGCGACACTCTTAGGTCTGATGCTCTGTGTCGCGACGCTGAGGGGTCAGAGTCGCAATTCTCCCTAGGCAGTGAGCATTCAAACCAATACTAAACACTTCCAATTTTCTCCTAATACTTCAAATACACCTAAAATCCAATTTTAACTTCATAACCACCATCAACACATGTTATACAACTAGCATACATGTATTCTAAATACTAATACGCATTTGTTTGAATAAAAACATAAAAAAATTTAGAATCTCACTATGAAATATCTCATTAACAATTCTAGTTCATCTAAAAATTGTCAAGTGATTCTAGAATGGTATCTATAGCTCTAAGTTTTAATCTAGAGTTCCAAACTCTTATTAATTATCACATGTCCAACATGAAAATATTTGACATAATTACAAGTATATTATGTTTATACTTCCAAAGCATCCTAACATAATTTATTACCTTATTTCAACTTTAAGCTATGTAATTATGGATCCAATACATAATTCATCACTATATGTCTCACCAATGAAAAACTTACTAATGAAGAACATAGCTTAAGAGAAGTTCAAACTTACCTAGCAAGCTTGATGAAAATATCCAATCTCATTCTCTTTATTAAAATGGTTGGAGAACTTCCAAAGGTTTGCAAGCTTGACTCCAAGATCCAATCTTGATTCCAATGCTAGCAAGCTTCACTCCAAGATTCAATCTTGATTTCTGCCATATGAAATGTTGTAGAGACCTCACTAAGCTTCTCTAAACATTTCTCTAATTTAGGCTATTTTCTCCAAGAATTACTTGTATATAACTTTCACAAGCTTGATTAAAACCTTGCTCAAGCTTGCTATTTATAGCAAAACTTAGGAATTTTATATCAATAAAAGTCTTAATCAAATATTAGGTATGCTTAATTAAATTCATCCATATATTCAAAATTAGGTGTGACTAATCTCATTGTCTACCACTTTGATTTAATCTAATTAAATCAATACAAAATTTGCTTAATGGATTAGTTCAATGTCTACCACTTGATTTAATCCAATTAAATCAAGACAAATACACCTATTAATACATATTTGTAATTGCCAAAATATCCTCAAATTGTATAGATATTTATGAATTTACAATTAAGCCATTGCGTAATTTTGAATTAATCCAATTAATCTAATTAGGCCAAAGTAAATAATCAATGTTATCCAATAACACTTGATTATCTTAGTTGATAATTATAATATCGAATATTATCTTTTATCAAAATTAATTAGCTACCCAAGTTCTCAATGAGTACACTTCATATTGGGACTCTCTAAGTTCAGACATGTTTGTCATATAAGCCTAGCTAATATGTGCGTAATTCAGCTACCTTCGAATTCGAAAAGAACAAAAATGACCTTTCTGAACTATACAAGTCGAGGTCACCACATATGTTTAATAATCCCTCCGTCGTAGGCTATCGAAGTTGTGCTTAGGAAACATATAATACACCGTCAAATTTCCAAGGCGCACATCTAATGACGACATGTCCACAATTCTTTACAAATGATGCGATCCACCCTAGGTGATCGACTTTGTCCAAAGTTTTAAGAATCGTGACTTACTTACATGGATACCTGACACGCTCAAAAAATGATTCTTTACTCCCAAGTATTAGAGTGTTGAAGTAATAAAAAATAACCCGGTAAGTCTGGGGTCGATCCAGATGTAATAGATTTAGTATGATAAATAATAGCTAAAGCGAAAAGAAAAAGATTTTATTTGTTGAAGTTGTTGGAAATTTTAGGTCTAAACTGCAATAATAAAATAAAATAATGGAGCTAGGGGATCCACTTTTAATATTTCGAACTTAGAAATCTCACTTTTTATAATATATAGCCACCTCTGAACAACAATTGCACTTGGTTAGTCAAAAATTTATTGTTATTTTATGTGTATATCTATATAAATATATATTTTTACACACAAAATAACAACAAAGTAAAAACAACGTATATTTATTTTTTGAAACACAACAACGAAACATAAAAAAAAAATGAAAATTTATCTAGTCAACTATCCCTTCCCCCTAACCAAATAGAGACATTGTCCCCAATGTCTAAAATAAATAAGAAGTAGAGTTTAGAAGATATCACTTGGTTAGTGTGGAATTGACAACTGAAAAAAAAAAAGATTACAGATTAAGATCCAAGTTTACTCTGCGCTTCTTGCCATGATCGTTACTGGACCAGTTCAACTTGGAAAGAATATGGTCAATTTTTGGTTCATAAGCTAAGAATTGGTCAATTAAATTATCAGCGTTTCTTACAGTTAGGAAGATATCTTTTACCGATTTTGAAATAAATCCATTTATTTTGGCATATTTATAATCGAAAAATATATAAAAAATTATCGCCCATTTAACTTAATATTTTGTATAGTATCTCAAGTTTTGTGAACATTTTGATGTGTTTTTGTTTATTTTGTAGATATAAATAACATCGGGACTTAATGGAATCAACTCAGGACTAAAACGATAAAATATGGAACAAAAGGGAAAAAATTGGAAATTTCTCTGAGCGTCACGGCGAGCAACCTTCTCTTTGTCGTGACGCTGTCCCTTTCAGCACCGAAAGCAGATCCTCCAACACGCGTCATCTATTGTGCAGCGCGTCGTGATGCATAGACTCTTTGGCATCGCGACGCTCAATAATCCGCATAACACGTGTCTACCAGCTGGCGCGTCGTGACACGCAAAACCTTCAGTGTCGCGACGCCGGGCCTAAAATTTTGCATATAAATTCAGTTGATTTTATTTGTAAAATCATACCTTCTTTGATTCCTTCTTAGGAAATCAGGATTGTATCTTGTGTGTTTAAATTATGTATTTTCATTTTTAGTAATAAAATTATGTATGTTTTTATTTTCAGTATGAGTAGCTAATTTATTTTCGTTGTGGTAAATGGTGAAGCTTTTCATATGATAATTTAGATTAAACTCACTTATATTATAATACATAAACTGTTACCGCCTATATGGCTGGTTTTATATGACATAATACCGCCTATATGGCTGATTTTATTGGAAAAACTTGGATACTACCTATATAGCCAGTTTTATATAATTGGATAACAATAACAATTTATATATTATAAAAAGTGAGATTTCTAGATTTGAAATATTAAAAGTGGATCCCCTAACTCCAACATTTTATTTTTAATATAGGGTTATGATGAAGCACAATATTCATGAGTTTATAAATTGATTTTCTTTTATAATGTGTTATACATTGGCTTGTTTATTGAATCTTGATCTTAATGCTTCTTGTTGACTGATCACCAATGAGATTGATATGGTAAACGTAGAATGAACTTGAAAATGAGATTTTATGTTTAAGCCTTGGATTCAATATCACACGATCTCACTTTAGGGATTTCCCTCCAGGATAGACATAAATCTGTAGGGCGGGTGTAGCTATAATTGGAACTTGACCTTAATGAATTGGGAGTTTCTTAGTTAACATAGGAATATAGTTAATTAAGTCACATTGAATATTTGAATTCGACCATCGAAAGAGGCTTTTGCATATCCTTATAATCCAGCTTAACAAACTGATATATTGGACATGTATAGGAGAATCAATTCATCTTTAGAATAATATTGGGCGGATTCACAACCCTAGATGGTTTCCATTTATTTTATTTCCTTTGTATTTTATTGTATTTTATTTATTAGTTTAGTTAAATCCATCTTCAACCAACAATAATCACTTCCAACCTAAATTAGATACTTGTACATAAATAGTTTCAACAATTAACAACGTGAGAAATAAGTCCTCGTGGGATCGATATTTTTATACTACTTGTGCGATACGTGCACTTGCGTAAAGTGTGTTTACCGCGGATCAAATTTTTGGCACCGTTGCCGGGGACTTATATTTTCTTGCATTATTAATTTTGAGGCTATATACTTTACTTGTATCTAATTTTATTTCTTTTTATCATTCATTTTTGTTTTTTTCTTTTATTTCAGGTGGTTGAAACAATGGATCACTATTGGGCAATGAAAGCATTAAGAGCTTTAAGAGGTGAAGATACACCCAATATCAGGGAGACGCAGTTCAGTTTTCTTAGGCCTGTTGTCGAGCCCAATAATTATCACTGGATGTAAGATATTAGTGGCACAACATTTGCTCAAGCATTTCAGAGCATGATTATAAGATGTGAAATATGTGAGGGTGACCATCCGAGCGATCAATGCACGTACAACTATAATTTTGGGTGGCAAAATCATCAAATTCATTCATGGTACAACAATGAAGATTCCATATATTTCACTGAATCATATTATCCATCTTATCCATCACTAACCTATGATATTCCTCAAGAACTAGAACCGTCGGTGGAAGAATGACTCATTGACATGCTCAAGAAACGGGAAGCTAAATTTGATGCAATCTTTCAGAGTCAAGCAGCAACATTACAGAGGCTGACAGATCAAGTGTGACAATTAACTGATAACCAGAACTACATACCTCAATGAGCATTTTCAGATAACACTGAAGAAGTCTTCGAAAGCCAAGATTTTTATAATGACACCTTAATATGAAGAGAGGTTGAGCAGTATCAAGAGTCATAGGTATCATTTCAGGAACCCGAACATGTAGAGTCTCAAATTGATATAGATCATTATCTGGTCACTGAATGCATCTATGGGGAGAAACGAGTAGAAGAGTTGCCCATACCCTCAACACCAACAAATCAGGATAAGGGTTTCGGGATAAACATATAAAATAATACCAGTTAGGAAAAATTAACTATGTACCCACAATTCGAAAAATCTTGAAGCATGCATTAGACAGATGTCTGATGAAGAGCTGAACGAGGAAAAGCTAAAGTACATCAATGAGGAAGTAGTCGTGTAAGATGCAGGGCAAAAAACAAGAGCAAATGTGTGACTATGTTGAAAATCTTGTGACACCAGAAGAAACACCAGAACATTAGGGAGTAAACATCGTGGACACCGCCCATAAGCTTGACAGATTAGCACAACCATTCAAAGTCAAGCATCATATGAGACCTCCTGATAAGCTATCTTTTCTTTCCACTGGAGCTAAAAAGTTGAAGAATATGACATGAGCACTGAGTCGTACAAGATTTTATTTGCCACCTCATTTTTGGAAAAGGCGCTTGAAAAACAACGCTCATGGAATTGTATTCTCTAGGACATCCAAAACCATACTGAAGCCTCCTTGAAGGACAATTTTCGAATACGTCTGGCTGAAGACGTTAAATTTAGCGCTAGCAGGGAGGCAACCTGTTGAAAACCTTCCTGGAGCAAAGCTAGACAAACCTCATAAAAGATTGTTACCCACGCAACTCCTGTGAACCTCGCAGGAAAAAAGCCTGTGAAACCCACAAAAGATTATTATGAGCGCCAACTGATGAAAATCTGCATGGAGCAAAGCCAAACAAACCCACAAGAGATTTTTATCTACGCAACTCTTGTGAACCCCGCAGGAAAAAAGCCTGTGAAACCCACAAAAGATTGTTATGAGCGCCTAGGAAAGCATAACGAGGTTTGAAGATTAGAAACTTGTGAAGAAAAAAGCCTCACGAACCCCTAATTGCTTGAAACGCCACAAAGGACAACAACCCATTTGATAAGTTTTTGAAGAGAATCCACCCTTCCATGGTTAGCCATCACGGCCTCACCACCAATGTGTCTGACGAAAATATTAA